>JAJPUD010000660.1:263745-360143 GCA_023553655.1 Myrmecobius fasciatus
TTTTTTTTTTTTGCTTTTTGCTGAGGCATTTGGGGTTAAGTGACTTGCCCAGGGTCACACAGCTAGGAAGTGTCTGAGACCAGATCTGAACCCAGGTCCTCCCGACTTCAGGGCTGGTGCTCTATCCACTGTGCCACCTAGCTGCCCCTCAACAAACTTTTAAAGAACAATTAAGGCTTAGACAAATTATTCTCCAAAACTGAGAAAACATTGGACCAAATGCCTTTTATGAGACAAATCCAATTTCATATATAAAGCAGGAAATCGTAAATCAAAGTAGAAACCATTAAACAATATAATAAATGACATCATAAATGAATAGGATTATATTTAATTTTTTTGATTCTATGTCAGACTAAGGCAACATATCTAAGAAATCATTCATTATAATCAAGTTGGATTTATACAAGAAGATATAAAAGGTTCAGTTAGTAAAACAACAAAAATTAATCACATTAGAAATAAAGCTATCCCAAACCATAAGATTAGTTCAACATATGCTGAAAGAGCTTTTAATAAAGTACAAGACTCATTAAAAAGAAAAGAAAAGAAAAAAACACTACAAAATATAGGCAAAAAGGGATCTTTTTAATATAATTAATGTGATTTAAAAAAACCTTACCTAAACCCCAAACCAAACATCGAGTACAATGGGAATACACTAGCTTTCCCAGTTTATAAGAGCAAAGCAAGAGAAGCTTTTAAAGGCATAAATTCAGGCAAAGAGGAGACAAAATTATTCCTATTTGTTGACTGCATGATAGTTTAATAAAAAACTGTAGTTCTTAACCTTTTTGTTGTCATAAATTCCATCACTGTCAAGTCTAGTGAAGCCTATGGACCCCCTTCACACAATAATTTTTAAATGCATAAAATTTTTAAGTTATCAAAGAAAAACAATTATAATGAAATAAAGTTATCAAAAACTTTTAAAAAAGATTAAAAACTAGCAGCTAGGTGGTGCAGTGGATAGAGCACCAGCCCTGAAGTCAGGAGGACCTGAGTTCAAATCTGGTCTCAGACACTTCCTAGCTGTGTGACCCTGGGCAAGTCACTTAACCCCAACTGCCTCAGTAAAAACCAAAAAAAAAGAAAAAAAAAGATTAAAAACTTCTAACTTAGAAAATCTTAGGGAAAATAAGCAAGGGAAATTAACTGGAACAATTAATAACTTTAGCAAAATTGAAGGTACAAAATAAACTCACAACATTAAGTAATATTTCTATATAATAAATTCTAAAAGACAGCAACAGAAAGAAAAATCTCATTAAAAAAAACCTTACAAAATACATGAAATATTTGGGTATAAAACTACCAAAGCAAACTCTATTTTACTTGTCTGATAATACTCAATAGCTGATTCAATTACAAAATACTGCTTAAAGAAATAAAGAATTTAAATAGAATATTCAGTGCAGTTAGAGGAATATTCAGCACTCATTTATGATCTGTGATAATATAATAAAAATAACGAGACTCCTAAAGGTAATTGATAGATTTAATTCCATGCCAAGTATACTTTTCACAGAGCTACAAAATAAACAAAATTCACTGGGAGAAAGATATAAAATATTAAGAAAAAATGAAAAAAAGCAGGAAGAGTTAATACTTCTATATTTTTTACTAGGCTATAATAAAGCAGCAATCATCAAAACCACTTCACAATGGATTTTTTAAAAAAGAAACGATCAATGGAATATATTATACAAAGGGAGAATGGATAATAATGGAACTTAACAACTCTGTTCAATAAACCCAAAAATATCAATTTCCTAGGCAGTACTCCCTATCAGATAAGAACTTTTAGAGAAAAAAATTTAAAAGTAGTCTGGCAGAAATTGGGCTTAGACCAATATTTTAAAACATTCTACAATAATAATAAAAAAAAAATCCTATGTAACCTGAATATTAAAGATCATAGAGATGTAGATAATTTGCAACTCTAATTAAAAGAGGGTAGGTGGTACAATGAGATTACTGAACCTGAAGTATGGAAGAGCTGAGTTTAAATCCATGGTCAGACACTTATTTAAAACTAAGCAATGACACTGGGCAAATGCCTTTACTTTTCTTTAACTCTTAGCTTTTTATGTTATCTATAAAAAGGGGATGATAACAGCACTGTCTCCCTAGGTTGTTAAAGGATAAAAGGAGATATCTGTGAGGTTTTTGCAAATCTTAAAAGTGCTTTATAAATGTTAGATGGATTAGAAGATATATTCTTTTTTTAACTAAAGCTTATTTTCAAAATATATGCATGAAAAATGTTTGTGGCAGCCCTTTTTGTAGTGGCAAGAAACTGTAAACTGAATGGATGCCCAACAATTGGAGAATGGCTGAATAAATATGGTATATGAATGTTATGGAATATTATTGTTCTGTAAGAAACCACCAACAGGATGATTTCAGAGAGACCTGGAGAAACTTACATGAACTGATGCTAAGTGAAATGAGCAGAACCAGGAGATTATACATGGCAACAAGAAGACTATAGGATGATCAATTTTGATGGACAAAGCTGGCTTTAACGATGAGATGATTCAAATCAGTTCCAAATGTTCAGTGATGAAGAGAGCCATATACACCCAGAGACAGGACTGTGGAAACTGAGTGTGGACCACAACATAGCATTTTCACTCTTTTTGTTGATGTTTGCTTGCATTTTGTTTTCTTCCTCAGATTTTTTTTTCCTTCTTGATCCGATTTTTCTTGTACAACAAGATAACTGTATAAATATGTATACACATATTGGATTGAACATATATTTTAATATATTTGACATGTATTGGACTACCTGCCATCTAGGGGAAGGGATTTGGGGGAAGGAGGGGAAAATTTGGGTTTTTGCAAGTTTTGCAAGGGTCAATGCTGAAAAATTACCCTTGCATATGTTTTGTAAATAAAAGGCTTTAATAAAATAAAAAAAATTATTTAAAAAAACAAACAAAAACAAAATATATGCATGGATAACCTTCAATATCACCCTTGCAAAACCTTGTGTTCCAATTTTTTTCCTTCTCTTCCACCTCCTCCCCTAAGTGACAAGTATATATGTTAAACATGTGCAATTTAGAAAATATATTCTAAATCAAACAAGGAATATAGACAAGTAGAAAAGATAAATAATTTTGAGTACATGAAACTGTCAAGCTTCTGCACCAACAAAAATATCAGAGGAGCTAGGAAAAAAATCGGCACATTAGTGCACTGTCAGTTTCTAAATAAGCACAAGCAATTTTGGAAGGCAATTTGGAATTATGCAAATAAAATGACTAAAATGTTTAAGCCCATTCTCACACACCTCAAAATCATCAATAAGAAAAAAGCCCCCTAGATACAACAAATTATTTACAATAGCACTTTTTGTAGTAGCAAAGAATGATTAACAAAACACATATCAGTCAGCTAAGAAATGGCATGGCAAATTGTAATACATGAATTAATGTAATACGATGAATGAAAAGGAATATTATTGTGCTAGAAGAAATGATAAATATGATTAATATAAAGTATGGAAAATGAATGTTGCACAATTACAAAGACGAAGATGGCCCCTAAAAAGAGAAATAAGAAGACATACCCACCCCAATTCCTTTCTAGAGGTGTGGAGTAATACATAAATATCCAGATTTTTTTGATGAACTCATCAGCTTTATTATTTTTCCTTTTCTTTTCCTTAAAAAACATTTTTTTTTTTTTGTTACATAGGACAGCTTTTTGGTAAAGGAGAATTGAACATATCTGAGAGAAATTTTGGTGATAGAAAAACACAATTTTAAAATTTAAAATAAAAAAAAAACATTTTAAAAGATAATATTGTGTTTTCTAGCACCAAAATTTCTTTAATAAATATCTTTAATAAAAGCTTGGTATCTAAGATATATAGACAACTAACAAATATATAAAACCCAAAACTACTCTCTAATAGGTAAGTGGTTAGAGGATATGAATGGTCTTCATATGAAGATTTGCAAATTTCAATAATATGAAAGACTGTTCAAAATCACTAATAAGAGAACTGAAAATCTAAACAACCTTGACTTTTTACCTTACACCCAACAAAGTGATAAAAGATAAACAAAATGAGACTAGTTAACATTAGAGGGGTGGAAATGCTAGGCATATGCTTCCCTAAAATGATTGTGACAAAAGATTCTACATACAATTCAAAATGAATGTTTAAAAATTTATAAAGAACAAACTTGACCACAAAAAAAGAAATATGAGAAGATAATTCTTTCTGCTTCTTTGAAGAGGTATGGAACTTTGCCTATAATAATGATGTGGTATAGCTCCTAGGGAGGATATAGCAATAACCCTAAGGCCACCTGGTCATATAGAATAAACTGGAGTAGAGATAACCTAGGGGGAAAAAATATATCATTTCCAGTTATATCATTATATATATACACATATATATATATATATATTATAAGGCCACGGGACCTTAGGATTATTGGTACATCTTCTCTAAAAGCTACACCAAATCAATGTCAGATTCAAGGTAAGTGAATGCACTGATCAGTTTTGCAAATCATTTTCTCTTCCTTTTCTCCCCCTTTAAATTTTTTGTTATATGGGATGGTTTTGGGGGAGTGGATATTTAGTGTGACACAGTACAAGGAAAACCTAGTGATATTAAGAAAATTTATTTAAAATTTTTATTTAAAAATTAAACATGGTCACTAAAATTTTACTGGCCTTAGTCTCATTTACAAACCTTTTCTTAAGAATAAAACATGCCCAGTTCCTAATTATTACAAATACCAAATAATTAGAATCTAGCAAAGTAGCAGAGTAATTGAAAAGACCTGTAATCCCTACTATATGAGGAACCTGAGGCTGGTAGATGTTTTAAACTCAGGAGTTTGAGCAGTAATGATGTTGAAAGATCCACATCAAGTTTTGAATCAATATAAGAATCTGGGGGAAGGCTGAGTAGGGTTTAGTTACAAGGCAACCTAAGGAAGGGAAAAACCAGACTGATGGGGTGAATGGATTCCTGCAAAAGACTATGTCTCTGGCAACAACTCAGTATCTGAGTGGGCTCTCGGGAAAACTATCTCTTCCTGATGCAAGAACAAACTGACCCTGTAGAACTATGTAGTATAAACAGAACTGTCCTGCACTAATGCTTACCTTATAGAATCTGGAGGTTAGGCTATAAACATCAGCTCCCAAAGTTATCTTGTATAAACAGGATGACCATGACCACCAAGGTGTTCTATGATTTTAAAAATAGGTTTGTCAGATACTTTACACAGATCAATTTGTTTTCCTTTAATGAAAACACTTGAGAAAAAGTTAAATTCTGAAGAGCAAGAAAAGGTGTTATTTTCATAATTACTGATGATTGAAGGCAAGTGCCTCAGAAAAAGGAAAAAGCAGATTCGGAAAGAAAACAGCTAGTGGTTAAGAACATGGTATCTCATTGTTGGTGGAACTGTGAACGGATCCAACCATTCTGGAGAGCAATTTGGAACTATACTCAAAAAGTTATCAAACTGTGCATACCCTTTGACCCAGCAGTGTTTCTATTGGGCCTATATCCCAAACAGATCTTAAAGGAAGGAAAGGGACCTACATGTGCAAGAATGTTTGTGGCAGCCCTTTTTGTAGTGGCTACAAACTGGAAACTGAATGGATGCTCATCAATTGGAGAGTGGCTGAATAAATTATGGTATATGAATGTTATGGAATATTATTATTCTATAAGAAATGACCAGCAGACGATTTCAGAGAGGCCTGGAGAGACTTGCATGGACTGATGCTGAGCAAAATGAGCAGAACCAGGAGATCATTATACACGGCAACAACAAGACTATGTGATGATCAATTCTGATGGACATGGCTCTCTTCAACAATGAAATGTTTCAAACCAGTTCTAATTGTTTAGTGATGAAGAAAGCCATATACACCCAGAGAGAGGGATATGAAACATGGACTACAACATAACATTTCCATGCTCTCTATTGATGTTTGCTTGCATTGTGTTTCCTTTCTCAGATTTTTTTTTTCTTGTAGATACGATTTTTCTTGCACAACAAGATAAGTTGTGGTGGAAATACGTATACATATATTCGATTTGTCAAGTATTGTAACATAATTAACAAATAGAGGACTTCCTGCCATCTAGGGGAGGGGTGGGGACTGGGGGGGGGGGGGATTTGTAACGGAAAGCTTTGTAAAGGTCAATGTTGAAGAATCACCCATACATAGGTTTTGCAAATAAAAAGCTTTAATTTAAAAAAAATAAAAAAACAACAACAAAACATGCTATCTAAGAATGAAATTTAGATTTGTAGCCAAAAGTTTATGACATAGAAATGACAGGCTTTTGATCAAAGATAGACTATGTCTAAAAAAGAGTTGGTCAAACTATTTACCTGAAGTCTTAAGAAATCAAATCAAAGGGTCTTTAATAAATAAAAAGGAAAATAAAGGAGAATTACCTATATATCTTAATCAAGCAAAATAACATGAAGAGCAACTACAATGTAGGTAGAAGATAAAAAGATTGCCACAATTTCACAGGAAATAAATTCCAAGAGCACTGACCAACAAACACATTTGCCTCAAATGAATAGAAATAGAAGTTATTAAAGCAAAAAATGAAAATTTGACATGGTTGGTTAACAACTGATGTTCAGTGGGATGTATCTCATGACTGGAATATGATTCTGGAAGGCTAAAACCTTATCAAATAGCAACTGGACAGGAAAAAAGGTGGAGAAAGACATAGAATAGCACTGGATAAGACAGCATACTCATATTGAGAAACCCAGGATTTAGATGTGGCAAGCATAGTGAAAGTTCTTAAATGGTACTCAACATTAGCCCAGAAGCAGAATTGACTGTCATTACGCTACATATTACTAGGGCAGAAAAGGAGTAGTTTAGGAAACATCACAAGCCTGATATGGAAACATCATATAGTAATAATGGGGGAGGAAAAGAGGGGAGGGAGGGAGGGAGGGGGGGGGGGGAGGGGGAGGGGGGGAGAGAGAGAGAGAGAGAGAGAGATTAGCTAGACACTTGCTACAGTTCTCTACTAGAGAGAGACAAAGTAGCTAAATAATTTCCCTTTGTGACAATTTCACCCTTCTGTTTTGAAGGCAAAGTGATGTAGTGGATAGTGTTAAAGATTTGGGGGCCAGTAGAAAAGAGCAGCAGTCATGTCAGGAGGACCCGAGTTCAAATATGACCTCAAGCACTTACTAGTGTGTGACCTTGGGCAAGTACTTAACCCTGTTGGTCTCAATTTCTCATCTGTAAAAATGAGCTGGAGAAGAAAATGGCAAAACTTCTTCTGCCAAGACAAACCCCCAAATGGTGTCACCAAGAGTCAGACAGTCAAGTCTGAACAAGAACAAGTTAAGCTTGTGCTAATCACTTAATCTTTTTCAGTCTCAGTTTCCTAGGATCTCTAAGATCTTTTAAGGTTCTAAAACTATGACCCTATTGATCCATTTCTTACCAAGAAGAACTGGTTGTAATTCTGGAGAGCAATTTGGAGCTATGCTCAAAAAGTTGTCAAACTGTGCATACCCTTTGATCCAGCAGTGTTTCTACTGGGCCTATATCCCAAAGAGATCTTAGAGGAGGGAAAGGGACCTACATGTGCCAGAATGTTTGTGGCAGCCCTTTTTGTAGTGGCTAGAAACTGGAAACTGAAGGGATGCCCATCAATTGGAGAGTGGCTGAATAAATTATGGTATATGAATGTTATGGAATATTATTGCTCTGTAAGCAACGACCAGCAGGACGATTTCAGAGAGGCCTGGAGAGACTTGCATGAACTGATGTTGAGTGAAACGAGCAGAACCAGGAGATCATCATGCACAGCAACAACAGTATTACATGATGATCAATTCTGATGGACATGGCTCTCTGCAATAAAGAATTGTCTCAAACCAGTTCCAGTTGTTCACTGAAGAAAACCATATACACCCAGAAAGAGGGTCATGAAATATGGACCACAACGTAACATTTTCATGATCTCTATTGACATTTGCTTGCATTGTGTTGCCTTTCTCTGATTTTTTTTTTCTTGTAGATAGGATTTTTCTTGCATAACTTCTCAAGCATTTCAACATTATTAACATGTAGTGGACTTCCTGCCATCTAGGGGAGGGGAGGGGACTGGGGGTAAAATTTGTAATGGAAAGCTTTGTAAAGATCAATGCTGGGGAACTACCCATACATATGTTATACAAATAAAAAGCTTAAAAAAAAAAAAAGAAGAAGAACTGGTTGTAGAGGTGTAAATGTCTGGGATAGTTAAAACTATCAACTCTTTTGCAGAATATGTGGTAAAATAGATGAAAGCCAATCATATTAAAAACTATGACAAAAGATTTGGGACAATAAAATTCTTTATATATTATCTACCAAAAAGGGATTGAAGGTTCCTAAAAATAAAATTCTGAGGGCATGAGAGGGGAAAAAAATCCCAGAAAAGAGGAAAATCATGGACCACAATGGAAGTACAGTAAACTTATCAAAACAATTTTTTTTTTTTTAAAAAAGATCTGGGGGCAGCTAGTTGGTACAGTGGATAGAGAACCAGCCCTGAAATCAAGAAGACCAGAGTCCAAATCTAGCCTCAGACACTTAATACCTCCTGGCTGTGTGACCCTGGGCAAATCACTTAACTCCAATTGCCTCAGCCAAAAAAGAAACAAAACAAAACAAAAATCTGGACATTAGAAAGGTAATGGGGGGAAAAAAAAATATATATATATATAAATGTGTGCGTAGTTCTGGAGGAAATGTTAGGAGCACTTAATATTCAAGATGAACTGAAATAATTAATTTAATTATTACTAAGCACCTACTATTCTCAGGATTTGTGCTAAGAGGTGGGGATACAAGTAATAAAAAAGTCCCTGTCCTCAAGGAGGTTACCATTTAATATAGAAAGACAATACACAAAAATTAGCTGGAAAGAATGGGGAGAGAGGATATCGAAGAACACCACTTGTTCCCCCATAGAGTTAAAACCAAGCAGAACTGCAGATGGAAAGTGGAGTTTCCTTAAAGTCCTGACTCTAAGGAAAAATTTTGGAGGGAGTTTAGTGCTCAATCCTCCAGCATTCCAATGTGAGGGTATCAAGGAGGCTAAAAAGTCTTGTCCTTTATAAAGGGCAGGAATTGGTCTTCCCTATTTGCTACTCTACTGGGCTTCAGCTACAGAGATCAAGATGTACCTCCCAAAATAATACAGGTCATCTCTAATTTCATCATCACACAGATAACAGGTTTCCCAACAAGTCTTTTCTCGGTAGATCATGATCATTTTTTTTTGCTAGGTAATGGAGGGCTAAAAATACTTATATTTCACAATGTGAATGGAAAACCACTAGAGAAACTTTAAATTCTAAGGGGCATAAAGGTGTTATTGTGAGCTAGATTCGAATTCAAAAAAACTGAAACTCTAATTCTGCTACTATATGTGATCTTGAGCAAGTTATTTATTCCCTTCTATCTTCAACAATGAGGCTGTTAGAGTGCTGTTGTCTTGCGGTATTCTTTAGCTGAAAATTCTAGTAACTTCTGCGTACCATACTTATCTTTATATTTCTATCTTGTTCATAGTAGACAGCTAAACGATGCTGACTGCAACAAACTAAAAAAAAAAAAAAAATGCTTCCCTATTCCTACCTGGAATTTATCTAACAATAAAGTATAAACTTGAATAGTGGGGGGGGGGGGAGGGAAGAGAAACAAGATGAAAGACATAAAATTCCCACGGAAATCATGTTGTATTCCTTTGAAATGAACTCATTCAGACCCTGGGCCTGGATAAGGAAGCCAAGAATTCCTTCTAGGTAAGAAACTGAGGCCTGGGGAGTTGACCGGATATTCCTCATTCTATTTAATTCGCGTTTATTGTGCAACTGCCATAGATCAGGCACGGTGCTAAATCTGTGGCGTAAAGACAAAAACAAAAAACAAAACAAAAACAAAAAAACCCAAGTCTTCGCCAGCCCTCAGAAGGCTGGTGTTGATACCTCTGCACCAGGTCTCCGGGCCAAGTAAAAGGCAAAGCCCAGGACTCCACTTCACCTGAGCTATAATCTAGAGCCCCCTAGGGCATATCTTCAGAAGAGAAAAATTTGCGCCCCTTAAACAATCATATCAAATCAAACCACGGCGCGAGCTTCCCGGAGTGGCCAAAGAGTCGCCTGTGGAGGCCGCTCCACCCAGTCCAGCTGCAGGCTATCTGCGTCACTTGTTCCCAGCCCCGGGCTCCCCACCTGTAGGCACCAGAGCTCAAGTAAAACTCACCTACAGATTGGCCGGGCCGGCGCGGGCGGCATCCACTGGCTGTTAACGGTAACAGCCGTCGCAGGGTCCGCGCCGGGCGCGTAGCAGGACTCCCGCAAGGGCCGGCGGCCGTTGCGAGAAGTCTCTCTGCCGGCCTCAGCTGGAGGGAGTCGACCCTGGCCGATTCGGGAGGACCAAAGGCGGAGCAAGACTGGGCCCGCGCTGCTCCCCTTTTGAGGATAGTCCGGCTACCGCTTCTCCGTCCGCTCTAGTCCACCTGTTCCTTCCGCGCGGCCTCTCAGGCCCGCCCCCACGTGTGCTGTTAGGCCGGCGCCTCCAGGCTGCTGCGACAGCTGCAGACTCCCTCCCGACCTGGTGGCTCTCCTAGCTCCGCCCCGCCGCCAGGACCGCTAGGGACGCCCCGCCTTTTCTCCCCGCCCCTTCTCTTGGCCACGCCCCCTCTCTTTCCCCTCTGTCCCCACTAGGACTTCCGGGGCCTAGAGGGAGGGCCCTTGCGGAGAGTTGTTGGGAACTCTCTGCTGGGTTGCTTAACTCTTCATCTACGAGAAAGCCCGCCTTGTGGCCCCTTCAACCGGGCGGGGCGAAAGAGTCGGGGTATGGCCAGAGTTTAGCTAGAAGTGGAGAGTTAAAGAATAGTTTTTTAGGATCTGAACCTTGTCGAACTGTTTACATAACAAAACCTTTTATTTTACTATTGAAAGAAATTGACTTGTTCTAATCTGGCAATGTCTCCTCCAAGTGTATAGCCCAAGGACAGTAGCTTTTCTGGCTTTTTTTCAAGTTTCAGCTAAAGCTCTGTCTCTTTAATCTTAATGCCTTTCCCCTGAAATTATCTCCATTTGATCCAGGCTATATCTTTTTTGTGCATAGTTGTTTGCATGTTGCCTCCCTCATCAGACTTTTGAGTTCCTTGTGAGCTTGGACGCTTTTCACGAATCTGTTAAATCAAGACTCAAAGACTCGTGTATTCAGTATCTTTCCTTCCCTCTACCCCTCTTTTCCCTATCCCCAACTTCCTTATTACTGTAGAGGGCAATACCATTCCCCTCCCCCTTCATGCTCACAACCTAGAAGTCATCAAGAGTTCATCTCTCACTCTCCTCCTCCCCCCTCAATCCAATCTATTTTCAAGGCTTGTAGATTTCACCTCTACATTTCTCCCAAATGCTGCTTTTATCTCCTGATATTACCAACACCTGTGCCGACTTTCACCTCACATCTTGACTACAGCAATAACCGATTGATGGGTCCAACTTCAAGTCTGCATTAACTCCAATCCATCTTCCTTTTAGTCACTGAAGTGATTTTCCCAGAGTCTGATTATGTCACACACACCCCCCCTCCCCACATCCCTAAAAAGCTCTTCTGGCTTCCTATGTCTCCAAGTATCATATGCAAAATCCCATTTAGTGCTCAAAGCCCATCATAGTTTAGCGCCCCTCCAATCTTAGTTTTATTTCATAATCCCCAACTAGTACTCTTCCATCCAGCGACTCTGGCTTCACTTCATCTCTCTGCTCCTAGCATTTTTTCAGGCTGTCCTCTATATCTGGAATGCTGTTCCTCCACTCCAACTCCTGACCTTTTTAGTTTCCTTTAAATTCCAATTTAAAAATCTCTTCTTTCACTGGAAGCTTTTCTCAATCCCTCTTTGCTTTCCCTCAGTTAATTCCTGTTTTCTCTATATGTAGCTTGCTTTGTATACATTGTTTGTATGTTTTCTCCCTCATTAGACTGTATGCTCCTTGAAAACATGCTGCTTTTGCCTTTTTTTTTTTTTTGGTATCCCCAATGCTTAGCTGGGTGCCTAGCACCTGTTAATTGACTACTATGGTTATCTATTGGTTATCTATGAAAATATAGCTGTTCTTTTTATGGTAACAAACGAACAAACTGGAAACCAAGGGTATCTGTAAGAAACAAAATATCTTAGCAACTCCACTGACTCACTGATGAATGCTGGAAAGAAAATTTTTCATTCTTGCAAGAATGGGTGCACAGTTAGCAGATACACCTTTGTAACTCCAAAGGCAGGATTTGATCTCCTATCCTGAAACACAAATCCCTTCCTTTACTCCCCATTAATTAGATGTTACAGAAGTTATTGGAAATGAATCTCCATTCCAGACACAAAGGAGCTTACTTTCTAGAAGGGGGAAAGGTAATGGAGGAGGACTAAAGGTAAAGAATAAAAGATTGTTTTCAAATCTCAGGCTACCACCTCTGATCACAAAAGTCAGTTTCTGTCTCCAAGGAGCTTCCATTCTTTTGGGGGAAGATAACCTCCACCCTTGATTATTCTTTGATGTCCTTGTGGGTTTCAGTTTTCTAATTTATGTTTCATTTCTCCAATTTAATTTTCCTAACTGTGGAAACCATTTCTCAAAGTATCCATCAGTTGGTAGAATGGCTTAAATTATGGTAGATGAATATAATGTAATATGATTGGAAGACATGTCTTATGACTTGCTTGTGAAATAAACAGAATCAGTACAATTTATAATATAATAATAATGTAAAGAAAAGTGACTTTGAAAGACAGGACTCTGAATAGTATAGTGATGATCCTATACATTCAGAAGACTGACAATAATAATGGTGATGTACTTAGAACATAAAACATATCAGACCATTAATATTGGATTGTTTTGTTTGACTATGAACATACACACACACACACACGCCAATGAGAGTATAATAGGTGAAGAAGGAGACAAGAATATATTTGTTCACTCATAACTAACTCTTTGGGACCCCATTTTGGTTTTCTTGGCAAACATATAGGAACGGTTTGCTATTTCCTTCTCTATTTTACAGATGAGGAAACTGGGTTAACAGGATCAACAAGGTTCACAGCTAATAAACTGTCAGATCTGATTTGAACTTAAAATTGTCTGAGCTCTGATTTGAACTTAGTTCCTCTTAACTTCAGGCCCCATACTCTATCCACTGTATTACCTAGCTACCCTAGGAATGGCAAAGTAAAAAAAAAAAAAAAAAAAGGAAAGGAAGTGAAAGGTTCAGTGAAACATCTGTTTTTCTTAACTGCAGTACAGCAGGCTAGAAAAACAGACCACCATTCCCCACAACGTGTATATTTTCTGCTTCCTTGATTTAGAATGTAACCTCCTTGAGGGTAGCAGGGACTGTCTATTTGCATATTAAACACTTAATAAATGCTTATTGACTTGATATGTTATTACTTATATTTAAAAGAAAAGCAAGTAGTACTATTTCATGAACATTCCTCTGTTATACTATATATATGAAAATATTCATTTGTTAATTTCAGAATAAAAAGATCACATAAAAAAGGCTGATTTAGAATAAATATAAAGTCATACACAGGGATTCAAACAATCTACTTCACCAGTACAAGAACTCGGGAAGGTGGGGCAGCAGGGGGAGAGGGGAGGCGGGAAGACAGGCATGCTTAGATAAAAAAAATCTCGGTGTGTGTGTGTGTGATAAATACACCACAGTATCAAATATGAGACAATAGTATAATATTGTAGCCAAGAATGCAGTGAAAGGTGCCAGGAGAGAAGGAAGGTAAGTAAAGAGAAGTAAAGCATTATCCAGGGATTTTCTGAAAGTAATTTGGGAGAGGCAGTAACTCACTGGAGGGGAGAAGAGTGGAGGGGAAGTTTAGAATGGAAGCTCCTCCTTATTATCTGGTATAACCAGATAATGGCAGCTGACTGGATTAGAGAAGGGGGAGATTAGAAACATAGACTAACCAGAAGATTATTCCAGAGTCTGAGCAAGAAGAGTAGTAGGGTGGTATCATGTATGGAGAGAAGGGAATAAATACAAGAGATGTTGTGTGGTTAAAATCAATAAGACATGGCTACTAATGGGATGTCCAGAAATGGAAGAGTGATTCCAAAGAGTGGTAATTTATAGAATGATGGTATCTTCAACAGAAATAGTTGTGTGGAAAGGACAAATTTAGAGATGAGGATAATAAATTCAATTTTAGATAAAATTTGAAATGGTAACTTCAAATTGTTTTGTCCTTTGTGAAGCAGAGTTACAAAGTTGTCAGCTTTATTCTCTTCCTGAATCATTTAAGTCCAATGGCAAGACAAAAATCTGGACAACTGATCATATTCTGGAAAGCAGTGAATGACAATGGCATGTTTTCTGTCGGACCAAATTCTAAGCACTCCATAGTATCTTCTTCACCTTCCTTGATGGACATTGGAACAAACTGTTTCCATTTGCCCATTGCACTGGGGGAAGTCTCCTAATGCTTGGGATGTTTATCTCTTTAACTCATTTACAGATTTGACGTTTGTTAGTTATCCTCAGTTTAGTTTAGCCCATTTGCCAAGATGGTTTACCAGGTGGGGCTGCTCTTGTTACAGCTTCTTGGAATCACAGGTGAGAACTGGGTGACTCAAGTAGATTCCAAAGATGAATGAAAGCCCCCCAAAAGGTTTGGCAAATCCTCACATCTCTTGAACACTCCACCAATAGATATATATCTAGATAGTTAATTAAAGTTGTCTAACCATATGAAGTCATGGCTCCTCTCCAAGCTTTGCCAACTTTTCCACAGGCGTTTCTCTACTATGATTTTCTACTTTATCTAGCATGCTACTTTATTCCATATCTCATACTCAATTTCAGCTCCCTTTTATTATTTTCCCTCATTAAAATGTAAACCAGGACTACTTTTCTTGAATGACTATTCAGCAGACAGTGATGTGGGATTTAAAATTCTGGGGACTGATGAGGTTTGGATATATAGATTTGGAAGTATCAAACATGACCCTTGAGTATATAGTAGCAGATGAGATCAGAAAAAGCCCAGGACAGAGTGGACAACCATACTAATGGTATAGAGAAATTGGATTGTGATCTTGCAAAGAAGAATGAAAAAGAATGATCCAAGAAAGATCAATGTCAGGAAAATCAAGAGAAGCATAATTTTTTTTTTGTTTTCATGAAAAATATCCTAAATTCCTATAAACTATTCTTTTTATCTTCTTCCAGATAAAAGTCCAGATTCTATTAGTGGCTTATTCAATAGTTTATTCTTTATCTGATAAAAATACCAAGAAACTTTGTAGAAGGGCATATCAAACAAAAAAATCAAGGGATGTAAAAATCTAAACATCTCTTTACTTTGCCTTTATTTCTTTTTGGATCTATAAGGTTACCTAAAGCTTTCCGTTTTGTTTGTTTTTAAAGCTTGCAAGACTCTTAAGGTGTTTTATGAGTTGCTTCTTCACATGCCCCACCTTTTTTTTTAAATTTGATAAAAAATATCATTTTCCTACCCACACCTTCAAAATTCCATAGGCATCTATTTTATTACCTTCTTGGATATACAAGAGTATACAGTTACCTTAAATTTTTGTCCCTGCCTCCCAATAAATGTGAATGAACCAACGTGAAAATTTTATTTTCTTTATAAGCTTAGAGTGGAGAGTTCCAGACTTACATTTTTACCAATGAAACAGACTAGCTGTGTGGTTTGGGAGTAGCTGGTTATCTTTTGAGCCTTAGGAAACAGTCTTAACAAATTTTAAAAATAACGGAGACAAAAAAAAAGAAAAAAAGTTGAAATCTTTGAAATTTTCACATTGCACACCTATGAAATGACAGGTCCTTGATAGGTGGCCGGAATTGGGAGATTTTAAGTTTTTGGTTCAAATCTATGCCAAAACATGGGAATTAAATTCCTGCTTTGGAGGGGGACGAGAAGAGAGAGACTGAAACAGAAAAGACGCAAACAGTACTCCCTCTTTGTACACTCACTGTAAAAACAAAGGCCAATGAGAACCTTTAGAAAGTTAGTTCTTAAAACTATTTAATTACTGCCCCAAATTAAGTACTAGGAATATTAAATTTCCCACCCCCTTAGAAGGATAAAGGAGCGTATCACCGCGCCCCTGAGCCTGCCGGAAGTGCGTGTAGACGTCCTTACGCTCCACCCTCCGGATGAAGGGTTTCATATCCGGATGGTTATTGAGGACTCATTCCTCCTTTCGTTCTTCTGCGGGTGGGGCGCATGCGTGACGATTCCTTTCCAACTACCACCTTCCCCTGTCCCGGCAGCCGCAGCCGCTGCCGCCAAGGAGTCGGGAAGTTCAAAATGGCCGCCGTAGAGTCTCAGCCGCCGCGGGAAGCGCCTGAGTAAGTGATAATTCTTGGTAGCGTAACGGCAGGAAGGCCACCACCCGGGAGGAGAACCAGAGGGCTGATACGGGTGAACTGCATGGGGGGGAAGGGAAATTGAGGCCTAAAAGCGAGAACCAAACTTTGCCTCTCTCTTTCTATTATGCTGTGGGAAGTGGAGGACGAAGTGGCAGCGACGGAAGGACGGCGAGGAGCTGGCGGGCAGCTCGCGAGCCTCGTTCTGCACCCCTCTTGCTCTGGCAGTGGCTGTTACAGCCCGAGGTGGCTGCGGCCTGACGCGCGTCGTTGCCCTGGGAGGCGCAGGCGCGAGCGGCCTCTACAGGTCCGGTGCGCGTGGCCGGCGCCTGCGTCACTCCTCCCAGGAGCCTCTCCGGAAGCGGGCAGGGGAGCTAGCTGTATTGGCCTCGCTCTGGGAGTGGGTTCTAGGAGCGGACGTGTGGCTGTTGCCATGTGTACTCTGCCCTGCTTTTGTCACCCTATACCCATGTAATGAGATTTAGGATCGGGGAAGTGCCGGGGGGTGGGGGTGGCAGGGGCACTCTTAGATCGCTTACTTTAAAACTTAAATCACAAGACTATTTTTTGGCAGATGGCGGCGGGCAGGAGGACCACCCAACTCCTTGTGCCACCCATTATTTTCCAGGATTTATTGGCATTCTGATTGTTGTCAATTAAACTTAATATATCAAGACGTTCTACCGTTTCAAGGGCTCGAAGTTTGGCTCCAGGTTGTACTCTTTATGAGGATGAGAGGAAGAAGCAGTTGATCTAATGAAAATGAGGATTATCTGCAAAACTTAAGATATGTTTAGTAACCTAAGAAATACAAAAGATAAAGATACCCAAAACACTTGCTATACTGTGTGAGTGTTTTTTGATTTTTGTTCTTCCACTAAAAATAATTTATGGTTCACACTCCACAAAAGCTGCATATGAGAAAGGAGTATAAATATCTTCGGAGGGGAAAAGTAGTTGGTTATCATTGACATTTGTAATTTGGAGACTAAAGTTTTTCCAGTTAAAAGGACTGAAGCTCAAGTTGCTCCTCTGTATATTAGTACCCCCATTCTGAGTGCCTTAAAGTAAGCTTTACTTTTGCCAGCTATAAAATTAAAGAGTTTATCGTTAGTGATCTTTTAAAATTGCCTCTGATCTAATATAGGAAATCACATTTCTAAATTGATACCACATCTTTTTAACTGATGGCACAACTGGAACTACAAGAATGCTTTGGGCTGGGGGAAGTTTATTTTTCTTTTGATCCAAAAGATTGCAACTACTGTTGAGATCTGGATTTTTTTTTTGAGGCATTGATTTGTTTGAATCATTTCAGCAATTATTTGAATACCAATTAACACCATTAAGTGCTTCATTATCCTCATTCTTATATTTTAATGATCCTTCAGTTTGGAATAGTAACGGTGTAGATTTTTATTATTGAGTAGTTTTAAAACTGTTTACCCAACTACATACAGTTTTAAATTTCAGCAAATTAGTTTGTTTAGTGAAACATTTATTAAACATTTGTGCCCAGAGAATGTTTTATTAAACATAGATAGTAAAAAAACAAGGTGCCTGTCCTTTTGAAGCTTACAGAATAATAGAGTGATAGGACACACAAAAATGAGTAGGATATTTAGATAATACATAAAAGATCAAAATAATATTGCATAGATGCCAGAAGAAATAGAAGCAAAGGTTGAGTAAATGGTCTGGGTAGAAAAATAGTCATTGATGGAGAAGGGATTTCAAGAAAAACCTGAAGGAGATGACATCTGAGGTAGGCTTTTCTTAACTGGGGGATCCATGATATTGTTTTTGTTTGTTTGAAAAATATTTTGGTAGGTGTAATTCGATTTAATTGATTGCCTTATTAACATGACATAAAAATGGTCAATAAGCTTTAGTTTAGATGAATAGGTAAAAGTTCAGAGAGAATGAAGAGGGTATTCTAGGTATAAGAAACATAGTAAGGCCTGGAAACTAAAATATTGGACAAGTATAGGAATGGTTAAGTAGTTAATGTGGATCATAGAATATGAAGGGTTGATTAATATGAGATGTTAATTAAAAAACTTGGGTGACTCCAGATTTTGTGTTAAATGACAAGCTTAGAAAGTTGAATCTTAATCATTAATCAGTGAGAGTCCAGGAAAGATCTAGAACAGAGAAATTACCAACTACCTCTGAACAGGGTATAATAGCAGTATGAAGGAAGTTTTGAGTAAGGAGAGTTGAGAGATTAGATACAAAAAACTATGAAAAGGCATTTTCATAGTCTAGATAATTCTCAACAACATAGTGGTTTTGGAGATGTAGGAAAAGGGTATGGATGTGAATAAGATTATAAATGTAGGATTAACTCTTCCCTTAACTCTCATGTTCAAAGATAACACCATAGTTTAAATCCTGGAAGTAAATAGTGTGACTTTTATTCACTAGTGAATTATAAGATATTTAGCTGGAAGTATATTTTTCATACTCAGAAGACAGTTCGAATGAAGAGATAAAAATTGTTTGCCTAAAAGCAATAGTTGAAGTCCTGGGAGTAAAATTTTCGGGAGAGTCCAAAATAACTTATCTGAAGGATCCAAGTGATTAATTATATGGAGAAAAGAAAGTGAAGAAAATGCCCTGGAGGATTATTTAAGAGGTTCTTTAAGAGAACTAGGAACTAGAAAGTGAAGAAAATTGGTAGAGTCTGATTGAGAAATAGGAGAGCATTGTCTTTGATGCCTAGAGAAAATGGAAGATGATCCACTGTCAAATACTGGCAATGCCTAGGAGAATAAAGACTGGGTTTGGTGAGGAGGAAATTACTAATAACCAAGAAGTTTGATCCTAAAGGGAAACTTTCAGAATTGGGGAGACTTGAGCATATTTATAGACAGATGGAGAAGAACTCATAAAGAAGTAGAAGGTTGAAGCCAGGGGAAATAGTTTCACCATAAAGCTTTATCTGAGCTTTACCTGTGTCTCTTCTGAGTTCCATACCTGTATTTAAAAAGAAAAAGAAAAAAAAAAGTTTTATTGGTCCTTTGGTTTTTTTAAATACATTGTATACTTGTTTAATACTCTGCTTATATGATACCACCACCTTTCCTGGAATTGAACAATCCTTTGTAACAATGGGAAAAAAAAGTTAGAAAAACTTTTTTAAAAAAGCTGATTAGAGTAACCACATCAGACAGATTTAGCAACATTCTGACCTCTGAAATGTCTGTCTTAAACAGTAGTCTTTAATCACTGACTTCTTGATGAACATCTGTCTCATTTTCATTTTGAACTTGGCATCCAAAATAAAACTCATTTTCCCCTCTCAACTTCTCCTTTAAAGTTTTAATTTTTTTCTTTCTTTTTCACTGTCATTTAATAATCACCAAATACACATAATTAAATATACCAAAAAAAAAGTACAGTAGCTTATATAAGAAACATTGAATCTTGGTTGTGTGGGTTTGTTTTTTTTTAATAAGCATGTATTACATCCATGTGTAAACATTCTATATTTCAGTTTAACTTAACTATATTCAGTAGTAAAACCTGCTCTACTTGTTTCTTTCCTTTTGGAAGCTCTTTTGTTTTCTGTAATTTTAATAATGTTTTCATTAATTACATTTTGGGGGAGTGCTTTTACCATATCTCTAACCTAGGATCTCCTACGATCCCTTCAGTTAGAAGCCCTTACTTATTACACATAAGTAGTTCAACAGAACAAACCAACATCTTGGCCATCTGCAAAAATGTCTTTCATTCTGTGTCTTGAGTCAGTAACCTATATTTCCACTTGCTTTATGTATTATCACCTGGTTGTCTCACTAGTACATCAAACTCAAAAGAAAATAAAAGTGAGCTTCTCTTTTAAAGTCCTTGCTCTTCTGATGACTGTAGGCAATGTCTTACAATTAGTGATTGGGAAAGAAGTAAAGCCACAGATAGAATTATTTTGAGCTAGGAATAGGTATACTCTCTTTTCAGAAACAAGAAAGGAGAGAAGAATGAATGATGATGCTCACAACTTTTGAGTAGAAAGAGGAAAACTGAAGCTTTCTTCTAAAGTCTTTCAAAGGCTTTTAGTGATAGAGGAAACTAAGTCATCTGCAGGAAATGGGAGTTGGGGACATTGCAAACTTGGAGAAGAATCCAAAGGGAGTGAAAACAGGTGTTGCTTAGAGTAGAATAAGATTTTTAAGCAGCAAAGAGGGCAAAGGTGAAGTGAATTGTAAACTTTACTAGCAATTAAACAAAAGGACTTGGGGGGATGGTCTTTTGATTGGATCTGGATGTTCTAGGAAAAGGACTACTTTTAACAGTATTTTCAAGGTTTTTCACATTTGTTGTGCAAAATGTCTATGAGTTTGGGCTTCCATGACTAGATTAAACAGTTTTACAATGAAAATACAAATTCAAATAGTGTTTTCTGAGAGATTTAGGATATAATAGAGAAAAATACAAATGGTGTAATATGTTTATTTAAAAACCTTCCTCTGCAGTGTCAAGATACTCAGGTAACAGCTTCTCTTATCCCCACCATCCCAACACCTCAAGGCCTATAACTAATAGAGCACAAACTTTGGCTGGTTCTAGTAAGCTGAAAATATTACAAGTATAATCCCAGCAACAGATTTGTCATCATAAAAACAGTCTAGCCCCAGGTTGCTTCCATCTCTTGATTTATCACCTTAAAAACACCATCTCCATAAAATTAACTATTATTTGTTTCTGTGAAGTTATGTTACTTGTTTTAGTGGATAGGATGTCTGCATGAATAATAAATAGGTCCTTGAAATATTGAAATTACTATCAGCTATAGACCTATCTAGAACACACAAGTTCTATTACTGTTTTAATTACATCAACTTTATAGAATGTTAGCCTTGGAAGGGAACTTAAAGAGATTAATCATTTACTTAGTGAGGAATCTTGATAACATTCCTAAAAATGTTCATCCAGCCTTTGCTTGAATGACTTTGATGACAGTGTGGGAGGTAGCATATTTTAAAATTTTTTTTAAAAAACTAGTTGAACTGATTAGAAAGTTCTTCCTTAGATTAAGATGAAATCTGCTTTGTTTCTGCCTATTTGTGTTGCCCTCTTGGTTGATATAAAAGTTTGTGCTGTCTTCCACATGTTAGCTCTTGAAATATTTTTGTCAGTGTCTCTACTGAAATAGGATATCCAGAATGGAACCTAATACTTGTCTGATCAATATACATTATAGTGAATTAATATCATCCACATATGGATACTGTTATGGCCTAAAATTATATAAAAATGCTTCTAGGTCTTTTTTTTTTTAACTTAGGATTTTTTTAATCAGAAAAACTTTTAATTCCACAGATTTTGTGAAACAAATAAAATAGTCTTTGCCCTTATGGAACTTGCAGTATAAAATAGAAAGGACTCAGAGGCAGATAATTATGTCTTTGCATGATATTACATAATCATGTTTTGTCATATAGTTATCCCTATTAAATTTCATTTTGTTTAGTCTTAAAGTTATAGTATTATGAGATCTTCAATCTTGATTTACCGAATGTTTTAGCTGCCCCACTTACCTTTGTGTTTGTGGCACCTTTGAAAAATCATACTTTCATACCACTGGAGACATCTTTCTAGATTGACACAAATCCATCAAGCTATAATATAGTCTGTATTGTTCAACCAACTACAAATTTGTTTAAATAAATGTACTGTAAGCCAGTCTACATAGGTTCATTTTGTTTATGAGGATGTCCAGACATTGTCTGAATACCTTATTGAAATCAAGATACACTTGTTGCATAGAATTTTTTGACTAACTAGTCTAATGATCTTATGCAAAAAATTGATGGGTTTGTTTGCACTGTTATGTATGGGCTATTATGTATGTGTTTGGTGAAATCTGTTCTCACCCTGGATAAATGTTTATGACTTTAATAAATTATTAAAAATTAACAGAGTCATTGGTTTATAGTTGCACTTAATTTTGAAAATTACGATAACACTTGCTTATTTTTAGTCTCCTGGAATCTCTTTTGTTCTTTAATTTTTTTTTTCTATCCCTCTCCCAATCAGTTAAGAATTTATTTTAGTAGCAGCATAACATTTTCCCAGTTACTCTTCTTGAGATTATCAGGGACCACAGTCTCTCCCTGGAGCTTGAAGACCTGTTCCATGAAGAAAGCCTATACTGTCTTTTGTGGCAAGATAGAAGGCAGAGTGATGATTGAAGGGAAAAAAAAAAGGGTACTTGTCCTCACTAAGAGCTGATAGTACAATAAATCTACATTAGGTTGGAGAAAAATTTGCTTACAAGAAAGGTTCCTATACCCAGGGCAATAACTAGAAATATTCTCACTTAATGGCAAAATAAAAACAGCCCACAGCCCAGAGACTAGTAAGTGAAAGAGCAGGGATTTGTCTCTGTTCAAAATCTAGCTCTTAGTTTTCCTATCACACTGCCTCCAAATTTTATATCCTAGAGTACTCCCCATGCCACCTCCATTGTTTAGATCACTGCTAGAAAGGAAACATTTCCCATCTGTCTCCCCTTGGACGTCTTCTAAAAAATTTGTTATGATAGCAGAGGGTGGGAGAAAAGTAAAATATCAATTACTAGTTACCAGTTTATCAGGCAACTTTTAAGAACTCATTTCCAGGCCAAAGAGGCAAATACATATCAACCAATCATGCTCTTCTATAGGAAATCTTGAGGGTTATTACTAGCCTGGATGCTATTTTCTTCAAAAAGTTCAAAAAGCAGCCTACAAGTTAACCATTAAAAGCTGGGGGGGAGTGAGGAGGTAACAGGCATTCTTCTACTTCAAACACAAACATTTGCATCTCCCTTTCCATAAAGGGAGAGGTGATAATTCATATTTTTTATATAAAGGGACTGATTTGTGATCTCATTTGAAACCCTTCCTGTTCTTAGATGTAATTCATTTGTACCTAGAACTTTTTATGTGGCAACTAGGTGGAGCTTTGGATAGAGCAGTAGGCCTGGAGTCAGGAAGACCTGAGGTCAGCTTCCAACTCAGCTGCTTCTAAACTATGTAATCCTGGGAAAGTCATTTAACCTTTCTGTGCTTCCAATTCCTCAAATCTAAAATGCAGATCATAATATTACCTATCTCTCAGGATTGTTGTGGGAATCAAATATTTGTAAAACACTTAGCATTACATTAAAAGTGTTACATAAATGGTAGTTATAATGTTCTGAGAAAAATGTTAAGTCATTATTACTTTGGTTTGGTGATATCTTAGTGTTTTTCAAATGTCATACCTATAAGTTATTTTTAAAATAAATCATTTTGTATAGTTACAAGTTTTTAAAATTATGGTTTTTAAGATTTTCATTTTATGTATTTCTAGGATGGAAGATGCAGATAATTCTGAAAAGAGCATAAATGAAGAAAATGGAGAAGTATCAGAGGAGGACCAATCTCAAAATAAGCACAGTCGACACAAAAAAAAGAAGCACAAACATAGAAACAAACACAAGAAACATAAACATTCTTCAGAAGATGACAAGGACAAAAAACATAAACATAAGCATAAACATAAGAAACATAAACGAAAAGAGGTTATTGATGCCTCTGACAAAGAAGGTGCATCTCCAGCAAAAAGAACTAAAATTGATGACTTAGCTTTGCTGGAAGACTTGGAGAAACAGAGAGCTTTGATTAAAGCTGAACTTGATAATGAGTTGATGGAAGGAAAAGTTCAGTCTGGGATGGGGCTAATATTACAGGGATATGAGTCAGGTTCTGAAGAAGAAGGAGAAATACACGAGAAGGCAAGAAATGGGAATAGATCAACTGCTAGGTCATCAAACACTAAGGGGAAACTTGAACTTGTTGACAATAAAAATAGTTCAAAGAAACGAAGCAAAAGCAGATCAAAAGAACGGACTAGACATAGATCTGATAAAAAGAAAAGCAAGGGAAATGTTGAAGGAGTTAAAGAAAAAACAACCAGAAGTAAGTCTAAAGAAAGAAAAAAGTCCAAAAGTCCTTCTAAAAGAAGCAAATCTCAAGATCAAGCAAGAAAATCAAAATCCCCAGCACTTAAAAGGCGATCTCAGGAGAAAATTGGAAAAGCCAAATCCCCTCCCGAGGATAAGGTTAAATTAGAAGATAAAAGTAAATCAAAGGATCGAAAGAAATCCCCAATTATAAATGAAAGCAAAAGTCGTGATCGTGGAAAAAAATCCAAATCTCCAATAGAACTAAGAAGCAAATCCAAAGACAGAAGGTCACGATCCAAAGATAGGAAATCCAAACGATCTGAGATTGACAAAGAAAAGAAGCCAATTAAATCTCCTTCTAAAGATGCTTCTTCTGGAAAAGAAAATCGATCCCCAAGTAGAAGACCAGGTCGTAGTCCTAAAGGAAAAAGTTTATCTCCCAAACAGCGTGAAAAATCAAGACGAAGTAGGTCCCCACTACTTAATGATCGGAGATCCAAGCAAAGTAAATCACCATCTCGGACTTTGTCTCCTGGTAGAAGAGCAAAGAGTCGATCAGTGGAAAGAAAACGAAGAGAACCAGAAAGGAGAAGGCTTTCTTCTCCAAGGTAAATTTCATTAAAATTTTTAAGCTCAATCCTTTTAGTAAATTTATCCATACCTAAAATTTGCCCCATCTTTTAAAAAATCGTTAAGTAATTTTAGTAAATGCTTTAAACTATATTTTAAAGGACTAAATGCAAACTATTACATTCTTATTCATTTTTTAATGAATTACAGGGAAAATCTGTATAGACTGGAGAAACTTCTTTATTCTACTATATATAATGATGTTTTAAGACAAGTTACATTCTAACTTGAAAACATGCCTATTTATTTATTTTTTTTTTTTAAATTTTATTTTATTTGCATAACATATGTGTGGGTAATTCTTCAACAATAACCCTTACATAGCTTTCCGTTACAAATTTTTCCCCCCAACTTCCCCACCCCTCCCCTAGATGGCAGGATATCCACTACATGTTAATTATGTTAAAATATTGGCAAATCGAATATATGTATACATATTTACAAACTTATCATTGTTGTGCAAGAAAAATCTTATCTACACAAACGATATATCAGATAAAGGAAACACAATGTAAGCAAACATCAATCAAGGAGTATGAGAATGTTATGTTGTGGTCCACATTTCGCATCCCTCTCTCTGGGTGTATATGGCTTTCTTCAGTGAACAATTGGAGGTGGTTTGAAACATATCATTGTTGAAGAGAGCCATGTCCATCAGAATTAATCGTCATATAGTACTGTTGTTGCCGTGTATAATGATCTCCTGGTTCTGCTCATTTCACTCAGCATCAGTTCATGTAAGTCTCTCCAGGCCTCTCTGAAATCATCTTGCTGGTCATTTCTTACAGAACAATAATATTCCATAATATTCATATACCATAATTTATTCAGCCATTCTCCAATTGAAGGGCATCTATTCAATTTCCAGTTTCTAGCCACTACAAAAAGGGCTGCCACAAACATTCTTGCACATGTGGGGCCTTTTCCTTCCTTTATGATTTCTTTGGGATATAAGCCCGATAGAAATGCTGCTGGGTCAAAGGGTATGCACAGTTTGATAACTTTTTGAGCATAGCTCCAAATTGTTCTCCAGAATGGCTGTATCCGTTCACAGCTCCACCAACAATGCATCAGTGTCCCAGCCCTCCCACAACCCCTCCAACATTCATCATTAACTTTTCCTGTCATTTTAGCCAATCTGACAGGTGTGAAGTGGTACCTCAGGGTTGTCTTGATTTGCATTTCTCTGATCAACAGTGATTTGGAGAACATGCCTTTTTATTTGCTGTGTGGGGAAGTGTATAAATGATTGGTTAGCCTTAGGTCATTAGTTGGAATCATAAAATCACAAATTTGTGGCTGGAAAGGATCTTAGAAGTCAACTAATATTGCCCTCTTGTACAAATAAGGAAGTTGGCCTCTGAGCTCTTTTTAGCTTGTAATCAATGATAGAATCAAGGATCTAGCATTGCAGCCCCCCTATGACTTAGTAAAACTGTTCTGGAGCTTATTATAGAGAGATAGCATTCTGCCTTTTGAGAAAGAATACTGAATCTGGAAGGGATTCAGAGAAGGGATCTTCATTCCCCTGTTGACTCTGCCACCTTCTACATGAGTGACTGGGTAATTCACTTAATTTGTCTGGTCTTATTAAGGATCCTTCTAATGGTCCAAAAATTTTCTGATGTACACATGTGTAACTTAATTGTGGAGAAAGCAGTTTTATGTAGATAGTTTCTATTGTTCTAATCTAGGTAAAGATAGCAAAGCTCCAGGACTTAACTAATTTTATCCAGGTTAAGAAATAAAATACAAAGAAGTATATTTGTACTTTGGGTGTGAAAATCTAACAGGGCTTTAAGTATCTTTAAAGGTATCATTTACATTACAGAACTGGAGTTTTATTCCATGAGAGTATTTTCTCCTTTTTTTGTGTGTTTTCATAAGAGTATTCATTTTTATTGTCTATTGTATTTATTGAGTGATTTTGTGTGTCTTGTTTTTAATTCTAAAATCAGAAAGTTTAAGTTTTTTTGTTTTTTTTTAAATTAAATTTCCCCACACATGTCCTTTCCTTTCACCTACATGACAATATTAAAATGTATCTTAACTCTTTTCTCTTGTCATCATAAAGAAGAATGGTCAGAGGGACTATTTCTTTAATGCAGAAAGTGAAGAAAGAAGCTAGTAGCACTGAACTCTATTTTTCTTGAAAATTTTTCTCTTTCCCTATCCCCCCCCAATAATTTGAGGCCTCCTACTAATTATAAACTGCTTTTGATTTCTATTTTGTTTATAAATCTAATTACCATCGAAGTTAGGCACTACTGCATAGGTAAATATCCACCTTTAAAAGGATCATAGAATTTGAGCTGGAAGGGATCTTAAAGGCCATTGAATCTAACCTTTTTTTTTTTTTTTAACATGGGAGGAGTCACCACATGAGTAATTGACTTGCCCAGGATCATACCAAGTGTCTAAAATTAGGTTTTGATCCAGGTCTTCTTGATTGCATTTTCAGGACCCAGTGGGTTTAATAGTCTTTTACAGTGATTTATCCAAACAGTGAATGAGTTCTGTGAGAAATTTTTTCTACTAATACAGAACAGAACTTTTTCTGCAACTTAAGAATCTTATTCATGAGCTGTGTAGGAGTACTTAGAAGTTAAGTGACTTAGAATCTTCTATCCAATGTCAAAGGCTGAATTTAAATTCAAGACTTCTGATTCAATGGTCAGTTTTAATTAAATAATTGAATTTTATTTATAAACATTAAGAAAAATCCTGATTTGCAATGCATATCAGTAAAATACTATTATTTGGGTGACTTTTTAAAGCTTTTACACATTATGTGAAACTTTAATGTTGATAGCATATATGATAAATAATTTTGCTTTGGGTCTTATCTGAATAAAACATTTAAAATTTCTTATTTGTAATGCATAGTAATTGAATACTGTATGGGAGATAAATTATTTTTCACTAAAATAGTATTATCAAAATCAGTGCCATAACATCATTGGCTTTTTTACATTGTAATTAGATTGTGTGCATTAATGTGCTTCAAAAGTTCTTGAAAACATTTTTTAACTTTTCTATTACTCATGACTCTTTCCTCTCATTAACATCTCTCCTTCATACCCAGTCAACCATGTAGATTGTCTCCACAACCACCTCCTTAGGACTCTCTACACCTCTTACCTAGACTTGAATCTTTGAATGGTATTCCTCTTAACTATTTTTGAATTAGTCTTTTAATGGTCTTCCTACCCCTAGCTTTCTCTCCTTTTCAATCTAGCCTCCATTTGACCACCAAATATTTCTAAAGAATAAGTCTTAACTATGTCATTTTTCTTATTAGGAACCCTCCATGACTCCCTTCTTCCTCCTAGGTTGAACACAGATTTTTCAGTTGGACATTTAAAATCCTCTGCTTTCCAGCTTTTTAGCATACTTCTTAGCTTATTTTTCATGCAGGCTGTGTTCCAACCAAATTGGCTTATTTTTTAGTCCTAGAATTCAACATTCCATCTCTATCCTTTGTATTGGCCTTTGGACAGACTGGCACCTATATCTGAAATGCATTTTATCTCACCTTCACCCTCTTAGAATGCTCAACTTTCTTCAAATTCATTTACCCTCTCCTATGTGGAGTGTTTCTAGATTTCTCTAGTTGATAATAATGAGGTATATACTTAGTTGTTTTTTTGATTGTACATTCCCAAGAGAATAAAAGTAAACGTATTGCAGTTAATTGGTGCTTAATAGGATGCTTTTTGGGTTGGTAAGCTTTTTTCTGGAGATACTTATGTCACATTTCATATTATTTTTATGAAGTTGCCTGTTTACTTTGGTATAATTCTAAATTAAGGAAATTGCAATTGTGAATTTTGCAGTATCTATACAATGTGTATCATATTGGCTCTTAATAGATGACCTTAGATATAAAGCAGTTCATTTTATTATAAGCAAGTATATACTCTGTGCAGGGGAATACAGACACAAAAATGAAACAGTAATTTCCTTCAAGCTGCATATATTTTATGAAGGAGGTTATAACACATTCAAAAGTAAGTAATACAAAATATGTACAAAGTAATTTCAAGAGGAAGAACATACTAACAAGCAGGGAAGGATTTGAAGAAAGGCTTCAGGTAGTTAGTGACATCAAAACTGTACTTGGTATTTTGCTTAAATGAAAGGAGCCCATTCCAGAAACAAGAGATCACTTTACTTATACAGTGCCTCAGATATAGAGGGTGGGATCTTGTGTTTAGGTTAATTTGACTGTAGTGGACAGTTCAGAAAGGAGAAAATTATAAAATAAGATTTAGAAAGATAATAAGAGCCAAATCGAGGAAAGATTTTAAATGCCAGTATGAGTTTGTATTTTATCCTAAGAAGAATAGAGAGTTTGAATAGGGGAGCAACATGTTTGGACATGTTCTTTGGAAACTTCAGTTTTATAGCCAGGTGGGAGATAGATTAGAAATGAGAGATTGGAGGCAAAGGGATTAATTAGTATAACTGGCCAAGATGATGAGGACCTGAAACAGGGAAAAGGTTGTATGATTCTAAAGTAAGGGTTGGAGGCCACACTTACTATTTGGTAACTGATTAGACAGTTGAGATTGAGAAAAAGTCAAGAATTAAAAGATTGTAAATTTAGATAATTAGATGATGGTGCTATAAATTATAAAGGATTTTTTGGAGTAAGTATAAGTGGGGAAAGTGGAAATAAAATAAATTCTATTTTATTATATACCATGTTTTTTTTTTTCCATCCATTCTTTAATCATTGCACACATTTTGTCCTAGTTCTTTGACAGATTTGTTCTGTCATTTAATTGTGTTCAATTCTTCATGACTCCATGAACTATGTATGCCAGATCCTTCTAGTTCTCCTTCTCATATAGTCTGTCCAGGTTCATGTTCACTGTTCCCATGATACTATCCCTCTCATCTTCATTTTTCCCCAGCATCAGAGTATTTTCCAATGAGGTCCATTTTCACCTGTCATCAAAGTATTTAAGCTTCAGTTTCAGTATTTGACCTTCCAGTAAATAGCCTGAATTTTTTTTTTTTGATGTATTGATTGATTTGACCTTGCAGTCCAAGGGATTCTTAAGTCTTCCAGCACCATAAATTGAAAGTATTGAGTTCTGTAATACTCAATTTTTCTTATAAGTTCACCTTTCACAGTCACATATTGCTAATGGAAAAACCATAGCTTTGACTGAATGTACCTTTGTGGTGTCTCTGGTTTTTACTTTGCTGTCCACATTTTCCATAATTTTCTTTCCAAAGAGTGTTGCTGCAGTCATTGCTGCAGTGGTCTTTGAGCACAAGAATATAAAATCTGATACTACTTCCATTTTTACCTTTGCTTGCCAGGAAATGATGGGACCAGTTACCATGTCCTTAGATTTAATTTATTAATTAATTAATTTATTTTTTGATGTAAAGCTTAAAGCTAGTTTTTATACTTCTTTAATGTTCATCAAGAGGCCTAACTTTTTTCTTTCTAATTTTCAAAATAAAAAAAAAATTTCAGTAGTATTTTATTTTTCCAAATACATGTAAAGATAATTTTCAACATTAATTTTTTTTTAATTAAAGCTTTTTATTTGCAAAACATGCATAGGTAATTTTTTTTCCCTGAGGCAATTGAGGTTAAGTGACTTGCCCAGGGTAACACATCTAGGAAGTGTTAAGTGTCTGAGATCAAATTTGAACTCAGGTCCTCTGACTTCAGGGTTCATGCTCTATCACTGCGCCACCTAGCTGCTCCACATAGGTAATTTTTCCCTCCTACCCCCCACTCACTCCCCTAAATGGCAGGAAGTCTAATACATGTTAATTATTCAACATTAATTTTTGTAAGACTTTGTGTTCTAGATTTTTCTTTTTCCTTTTCCAAGACAGCAGGTAATCTGATATAGGTTAAACAAGTGCAGTCCTTTTAAACATTTTTATATTTGTCCTGTGTAAGAAAAATCAGACCAAAAAAGAAAAAACAAAACAAAAGTGAAAAACCTATTCTTTGATCTATATAGTTCTATCTCTAGATGTTGATATTTTCCATCCTAAGTCTGTTGAAATTGCCTTGGATTACTGCATTGTTGAGAAGAGGCATGTCTATCAGTCAATTGATTACCATAGAATGTTTTTGTTCTTGTGTGCAATATTCTCTTGGTTTTCACTTCACTTAGCAACAGTTTATATATGTCTCTCCAGGCCTCTTTGAAATCATCCTGCTGATCATTTCTTGTGAAACAATATTCTAAAAATTTATATCCCATAACTAAATTCAGCCATTCCTCCACTGATGAACATCCACTCAGTTTCAGTTACTTGCCACTACAAAAAGGGCTGCCACAAACATTTTTGCACATGTGGGTCCTTTTTCCTTTTTTATGATCTCTTTGGGATGTAGGTCCAGTAGAGACACTGGTGGTTCAAAGGGTATGCACAGTTTTGTAGCCCTTTGGACATAGTTCTGGACCTCCAATGAATAAAACATTGTGGATTGATAGAGAATACTTGAAAGAGCTGTTAAGAGGATGATTAGATAGATACTTGTTGGTTTTTAGTTGTGGAATTCTGGGATTTTCTTGGCAAAGATACTGGGGTAGGTAGTTTGCTATTTCCTTCAGATCATTTTACAAAGGAAGAAAATGAGGCAAATGCATTTTAAGTAACTTGCTCAGGGTCACACAGCTTGTGTCTTGAGGCCAGATTTGAACTCAGGAAGTGTCTTTATGACTCTAGACCCTGAATTCTATCTTTTACACCACTTAGCCGCTCTTGCTAATAAGGTAAAGGGAAGAATAAAAGATTTCTGTGCAGTGTGGAGGGCCCATGATATTAAATAGCATAAATTTTCAATGAATATATTGATCCTGGTTGTATTAATTTGTTCAGCAGTGTTCAGCAGCACATGAATGGGAACAAAGAAGTTGGGGGTGGAGAGAGGTTTATTCAAGATTGAATTAGAAAAGCTGTGTCTGGCTTAAAGAATAAGGAAACACAAGGCATTCTCTGAGTGTACAGTTGATCTGGCCCACAATAGGATCAAGACTGTTAAATCTGGGAAGAGAGGCCAAAGCAGGGGTGATAAACTGGGAGAATAGAGGAATCATGGAGAGATTCTAAAGGTCACTAAAAGGATTAAGAATTAAGAAAATTCTTTAAAGATAAGTTTTTTAAATTCTAAAAATATATTTGATCATATGAAACATCTTTCCTTTTTCCTATGAAATTGTGACTAAAATATTTCTATTTCATAACTTTATCTTCTGAAGTTTAACTTCTTAGTTTTAAATAAACTAGGTCTTAACTCCTTTGCCATCATTTGGTAACGTTAACTAGTTAATTAGCTCACCATATCTTGTTTTGTAAAATGCAAGAATAAAATATTTGTTCTCTATTTAATATTGAACAGAGTTTTCAAATAAAAAGTGGTTTCATTGAGAATCTTCCACCTTCTACTGCCCCCATTCCTTTATGACCCCGGTTGAGTAAACTCCTGTAAATCATCTCTCTTAAACCTTCAGGTTCAAAAATAAATTCTTTTTTGACATTCAGAACTCTTAGTACAAAATAATCCCATCTCCAGAATCTGGGGATTTCACTATTTCTCATGACTGGAATACATCCTTCCTTAGCTGTGCCCCTTGGCTTCTCTGCTTTTAAGTATCAACTAAAAGCTCATTTTTCTTTGGAAAGTTTTTTTTTGTTGTTGTTGTTTTTTGAGAGGTATGTCATTTTTCCTGCTTTTTTTTAAGCTTTTTATTTTTATTTATTTTTTTGAGGCAATTGGGGTTAAGTGACTTGCTCAGAGTCACACAGCTAGGAGATGGTAAGTGACTGAGACCAGATTTGAACTCAGATTCTCCTGACTTCAAGGCTGGTGCTCTATCCATTGTGCCACCTAGCTGCTTCTTTAAGCTTTTTATTTACAAAACATATGCATGGATAATTTTTCAACGTTGACCCTTGCAAAATCTTCTGTTCCAAATTTTGCCCTCCTTCCCCTTCCCTAGATGGCAGGTAGTCCAATACATGTTAAATCCATATTACAATATGTTAAATCCAATGTGTGTATACATAGTTATACAGTTATCTTGCTGCACAAGAAAAATCGGCTCAAGAAGGGGAAAACTAAAACTGAGAAAGAAAACAAAATGCAAGCAAAAAACAACAGAAAGAATGAAAATGCTACGTTGTGGTCCACAGTCCTTTCTCTGGGTGTAGATCACTCTTTTCATCATCAAACCATTGCAACTGGTTTGAATCATCTCATTGTTAAAGAGAGCCATATCCATCAGAATTGATCATGTTATAATCTTGTTGCTGTGTGTAATGATCTCCTGGTTCTGCTTACTTCACTTAGCATCAGTTCATGCAGATCTCTCCAGGCCTCTCTGAAATCATCCTGCTGGTCGTTTCTCACAGAACAATAATATTCCATGACATTCATATACCATAATTTATTCAGCCATTCTCTAATTGATGGGTATCCATTCAGTTTCCAGTTTCTAGCCACTACAAAAAGTGCTGCCACAAACATTTTTACACATGTTGGGCCCCTTTCCCTCCTTTAAGATCTCTTTGGGATATAGGCCCAATAGAAACACTTCTGGGTCAAAGGGTATGCACAGTTTGATAACTTTTTGAGCATAGTTCCAAATTGCCCTCCAGAATGGTTGGATCTGTTCACAATTCCACCAACAATGTATCAGTGAGACGTCTTAAAAGAACTAATGAAGGGATTCTTGCCAAAAAAAAAAAATAATAATAATATGTCAATGTGGGAAGCTTTTCTTGATCTCTATTAATGTTAGTGCTTTCCTTCTACTATCTCCAATTTTTGTTTCACATAGGTTTTTGTTTGTTTTTTACAAACTCTCTCATTAGACTGCTTCCTGAAGGAATTTTTTTGTTATCCCCATCAGTGTCTGGCCCATGGTAGTTACTTCATTATTTACTGACTTTTAAATAATGTTTTCTATTTCCTAAAGGCTCAGATTTTGAAGTATCTGCAACAGAAGTAGTATAGCACATAGCACAGGAGTGGAGCTAGCACTTAATTACCTAAGCTTTGAGTTTAGATTGGGATTCCTACCTAAATTAGGGTGCAACTCCACTTAAAGTACTGTATGGTAGGCTGTATTCTAAGTTTTTCTTTGATATTAAAAAGAGTTTTATATTGAACTTGTATTCATCTCATTATATAAGCAGATTTATTTGCTAAAATGACTGGGAATATGTTTGAAGCTTTTCCTTTTTATTCTCCCATATAAAAATGTGTATAATTAGTGTCAGTTGTCTTTACACCAGTCATTTTCATCCTTGCTCCTCCAGATTGAACACTTTCTTTGTATGACAGAAAAATAGTTTTAAACAAATTATCTTAAAACAATGATCACATTTAACAATATATCTAATATTTGCTCCAGTAGTCCCATGTCTCTAGAATAAGGGCAAAGTTTTGTGTCATTACCTGTTCTGTGGGAGTTTGACTGTTTGTGAACTTTTCATTTACTTGTCATGATGTATATTAATCTCCTTTCTGTGTATTTCATTCTGAAATTACTTTATACAAAGTTTATATAGAATTTCTTCTTGAAGAATAATATTCCATATCATTATGTGATATAGTTTTTTTTAAGTATCCCTTAATTATTCAACACAATGATTATTTTGGTATACATCTTTTTTTTTAAACTTATATTGTTGTAGTCATGGTGTATATTGTTCTCTTGGTTCTATTTATTTTGCTCTCCATTAGTCTGTACCAGTTTTCTCATGCTTCCCTGAATTCTGAAAATGTTTCTTATAGCACAATTGAGACCCTTCTAGCTTTGATCTCTTTGATATAGGGTATATTATAATTCTTTTGAAAACTGATCATATGCTTTGAGCATTTATGTTTTTGTTTTGGAGATTGGAATATTGTTATGTGGTGCAAAGAATTTTTTATTCTGCAGTTTCTTTTCTAATTTTATCTTTCTTACTCTTATGCAAAAGTTTTTAAAATTTCAGTTGTCTTTTCTCTTGTGATCTTTTTCTACTTTGTTATATAGTTGTGAAAGGTACCCAGTCTTAATTATTCTCTTCTAAATTTTAGGTTGTGATCTTTTATTGAATTTATATTAAATAGCCATGTTCATTATACTATGTTAATAGTATAAGATGTTGGGTTACATCTAATTTCTACAGAATTCCTATTTAATTTTTCTTTTTTGCCAGTTACTGTAAAAATGGGAGTAGTTTTCAACAATTTATGTTCTTGTATACATCAGATTTTAGGTTACTGTTAGTTTTTTACTTATTGTTTTATAATGTTCTCATTTCCTTTGGGAGTTTAGGTATTTTATTCATTGTCAAGCTCTCAAAAATATTTCCTTGGTATATGAATATACTAAAGTGATGAAACAATTTAGATAAACAATTCATTTTTACTGTGCTAGTATAGCCTAACTCAGATCAATCAATCTTTCAAATGACTTAAGACTTATTGAATTTTTATAAAGTGGTTTGTGGTTTTGTTGGTCATTGTATCTTATGCACATTTTTCATCTTTCTTGGAAGATTATTTCCTAGCAGTTTTAGAGTTTTCTAAAAATAGAATTTCTCTTATTCCTAGATTTTGTTAGTACTGTATAGAAATGCTGTTGGTTTTTGCAAATTCATTCAGCTACTTAAAGTTATTTATATTGTTTTATATGTTTATTGTAATTTATTAAATTAGTTTATTTGCTGATTTTTTTGTATACTATCATGTCATTTGCAAATAAAGGATATTTATGTATTTTGTTGCATATACTTTTAATTTTTATTTTTTAGTTTAAGTTTATTCTATTCTATTATTTTATTCTCTTATTGCTATAGCTGGCATTCCAGGAACTATGTCAAATAACCATGGGAGGAGGGTGCTTCCTTTGTTTTATACCTGTTTGTACTGAGAGTCTCCAGAGCTGGCTTATGGTTTTAAATATATTCTTTTATCATATTAAATAAGAACTCTTCCCTGCCTATGTATTTTCAGTATCAGAGAATACTAATTATTTTCTTAATGTTTGAATCATTTCTGAATTCTTGATATTAATCCATCTTGGATATAGTAAATTATTTTGTTGTCTTTTTATTTTCTGAATTAATTTATTTAAAATCCTAGTCAATTTGACTACATTCTTTAAAGATCTGTTAGTGCTACATATATGTTCTTATTACGAGTAATAAGCACAAAAACCAAAACCAGAAATGATCTTGGCTTTCAATAATAGTGATTCACAAGCATTTATTAAGCACCTACTATATGCCAGGCTCTGGGGATGCCAAAGACAACAACATCATAAATAAAAATGGAGAGAATCTGGTTCTTATGTGGGAATTGCTTTTTTTTCTTTTTAATCCTGCCTGGCAAGTCAGAGCCAACAAGTCTAATATAAAATTAATCTTTTAAAAATACATTTAAAAAGTTTTTGTTCAGCTGCAAAGCCAGGGCAGGGGGGGTTATCTGGGCTTATACAAGTGGACTATGTAACATTAGAGAAAGTTTCACATAAGGATACTTGAGACTCTTTTTCAATACTCCCTCTCCACCCCCCTATCATTTGGCACATGTGCTTGTGTGTTTTTTTATTTTTGTTTTTATTTTTTTCCCCCCAGTATTCTAGATAATAGGAGGATTTTAATTTCTTTTTCTGCCCACTTTTCTTATTTCAAGAACACGTCCTAGAGATGATATTCTTAGCAGACGTGAGAGATCAAAAGATGTCAGTCCTATTAGCAGATGGTCTCCAAGTAGAAGAAGATCAAGTAGGTCTCCTATCCGTAGGAGATCTCGCTCACCACTTAGGCGAAGTAGAACTCCAAGGAGGAGAAGCAGGTCTCCAAGAAGGAGGTAAAAATCCAATTGAGAATAATTTCTCTTTCTGGAAATGGTCGCATGTTAATTGTGATGTTCTAGAAATGGATAATTTTTTACTGAATATAATATAAACATATAATGTTTCCTAGCAAAAGATTGTAACAGTTACTATCTCATATCCATGATTTTCATGAGTATTCCTTTTTTTGTGTGTTAAATTTAAAAATTCTGTCAGGGTAACTAGGTGTGATAGTAAAAATCTAATCCTAGCAACTAGGTAAGCATAGGTTGATGGATCTCTTGGGCATGAGGGTGTTGAGCTGCAGTTTTATACTGATTGGTTGTATACTAACTTTGGTATTAACATACACAGCTATTTTACACAGTGGGTAGAATGTTACATCTGGAGTCAGGAAAATCTCAGATCAAATTTGACTTCATACATTTACTGAGCTGTGTGACCTTGGGCAAATCATTTAACTTCCCCAGGCTTTAGTTTTTTCTTCTGCAAATTAGAGATAATTATAGTACCAATTTCCTAGAGTTGTGAGAATATTTGTAAAGTACTTTATGGATGAGCTCTCAGGAGCATCCAGACTGTCTAAGGATGATCATAGCAGAGCAAGTCAAAGCTCCCTAACCCATTAGTATTGGAATCAGACTCATGAATAGCTCCTGAACTTTTGTCAGGAAAGATAAGGATACCTAGTCTTGAAAAAATTAAATAAAATTGATCCATTACACAGTTGTACAATAAAACATGATTAATTAAAAACTTAAACAATTTTCCTCTTTTCACTATGTTTTACATGTTTATTCAGAAACAAAAACTTGTATGTTATTGAGTCCAATAACTATATACTCACATTGCCTTGAGGCAGTCTGTGGTCTATGTCTAAGTTTCATCAAATCATTTTACCTTTTTAAGTCTTAGTTTTTTTAATCTGTCAGGGGACCAATAACTTTGCTTGCAATATTGAAGTTCAAATGAAATGATTATATATAAAACCTTAGGAACTTTTTAAAAATGGCAGTTTATTTTTCCAATTACATGCAAAGATAATTTTCAGCATTGTTAGTTTAGAATGAATTCAACATCTTTAGTCATTAAAGAGTCAAGGATGTAGTATCCAGTATTTGCTAAGTAGCTATACTGTTATACAATTGAGATGTAATAGAAAAATGTTGGATTTCATCCTACAAAGAGTTTCCTGTCAAATTCATACACACTTGAAATAACTAAAGATCAGAATTATAAAGTGCCACATTATACTTATTTTCAAATGAATAAATTGCCATTATTTTCTCTAATAATTTTTTCCTCAACAGAGATAGAGGTAGACGGAGTAGATCTCGACTTCGACGGCGGTCTCGATCACGAGGTGGTCGTAGGCGCAGAAGCAGAAGCAAAGTAAAGGAAGATAAATTTAAAGGAAGCCTTTCTGAAGGAATGAAAGTTGAACAGGAGTCATCATCTGATGATAAGTAAGGATGAAATTGTACTGGAATTATCTTTTTTTTTTTTTTTTTAACCAGTTCAAAGGAAATACTACATGGTACACAAATTTCTTCACAATCTCATTTTGGCTAGCTGAACATCTGTCATGACCAAGTCTTTTGTGGAGTTTGTGTTTTTTGAGGAAGAGGGACTCAACTTCAAAATTAGCCTTTTAAACATTTTATGAACATAGCTTTTTTATTTCCCTCTTAATATCAGTGTGACAATAGGGTTTGACTTTAATTTTTTTCTTAGTTAACAAACAAGTTTCTTTTCACCTACTTTCCCTTCCACTCTCCACTATTATTATAAAAAAACCCAAAACTTTAGTAACATACATTGTGAAGCAAATTTTCGTTTTCTGTTGATCATGTCTCAAAAAAATATCTCATTCTTGAAATTTCTTTATCTCAAAATTTCTGTTGATTGTGTCTCAAAAACTACATATCTCATTCTTCAGCCTGAGTTGTCTGTCAGATGTTTGGGTAGCATTCTTCATTATCAGTTCTCAGCAGTAGGAGGCTGATCATTGCATTATTAAAATTCATAAGTCTTTCATTGTTTGTCTTTCTAAAATATTTTTAGTATTTAAGTTGTTCTCCTGGTTCTTCTCATTTAACTTTATATCATTTCAAACAGATCTTCCCTGGCTTATGTGAAAAAATCTCTGATCTTTTTTTGGCACAGTTATATTCTATTATGTATATACCATAATTTGTTCAGGTAGTTCCCAATTGATGGTCACTTAGTTCTTGTTCTTTGCTACTGCTACAAATATATGTATGCATATGTGTGTTCTTTTTAGTGGTATCAAAGGGTATGCATAACTTAGGGGTATACTTCCAAATTGCTTTCTAGAACAGCTGAATCAATTCATATTTCCAAAAACATTCCTTTAATGTATTTTCCCACGTTTATCTTCTAACATTTGTCATTTTCCCTTCTCCCCAGATTTGTCAGTGTGATGGTGTAAGGTGGAACTTCCTTGCTTTAATTTGTGTTTTCTAATTATTAGTAGGAAGGGGCATTTTTTTTCAGAGCTATTCTGGTATAATGGCTAGAAAGAATGTCTCAGAGTCAAGAAAACCTGTAAATTGTGTTACTTCGGGACATACCCATTAATTTTAAGTGCCGTGAGCAAGAAAATAGCTTAGAAATTGAGGATAAGTAGGTCACTATGGTTCTTCTGTTATGATATTATTAGGGTCACTTTTTCTTTAGTAGTCTGTCTTCTATGATGACTACTTGTCAAAACAATTGATTTAAAATACTTGAGAGTTTTGACACACTGAATTGAGGGTCACATGATCCATCCCTTATATGAACAGCAAAGTAATTATGCTAACTAAATAGTTTCTGAAGTTATCTTAATATAAAGGTGCTGAACTTCTGTTTTTGCACACTTTTCTTCTGTCTTTCATCTTTTTAATTTATAGGGAAAGATTTAAATGATCATGAAGCAAAATGAGAAAAATTGGTTTTTTTTTTTTCCAAAAAAAAAAAAAAAAAAAAAAGAATATGTGTGTGATCCGATGAACATATAAAGAAACCATTTTCTTTGGTACAGCTTGCTAAATCCTAACTACAAAATTGGCCAACAGTAAAACCTATTACCAAGTGAAATTAATACAGACTAAGTTATGTTAAAATCATTTAAACCAACATACTTGTATCTTTGCCATGAAACTTCAAGCAAGCAAAATAAAAATTAAGCTGTAGATTAAAATGTAATATCTAAAAGTTATTTCCTAAAATGTTTATAGGATTGTGGACTTCAGAATTGAAAGATCATCTAGTCCTGACTTTCATAGGTGAATGAAATGAGGCCCAGAGAAGTTAAATGACTTTCCCCTAGGTCTCCCAGGTTGTAATTTGCAAAACAAGAATTTGGACCCAGGCCTTGTTACTCTAATTTCATTATTTTTCCAACATTAGCCTATGTATTTTTTTCTCAGTGTTTTATCTTTCCAAATACATATAAAGACAGTTTTTAACATTCATTTTTGTAAGACTTTGTGTTCCAAATTTTTCTTATACCCTACCTACCCCTTCTCCAAGACAGCAAGCAGTCTGATATGTTAAAGAAGTGCAATCCTTTTAAATATATTTCCATATTTGTCATGTTATACAAGAAAAATCAAGACCAAAATGGAAACTACAAGAGAGAAAAAGTAAGAAAATTTTAAAAAAGCCAAAAATACTATGTTTTGATCCACATTCAATCTCCATTATTCTCTCTGTGAATATGGATGGCATAATTACCTCATTTTAATGATAAGAAAATGCACTGTCATGAATTCCCTCTTTTATATTCTCTATCTCATCCCATATTGTCCCTTCAGTCATTTATCCTTTGCTTCCTTTGAAGAAAAGCTGGCCTTCTATTTTTATGTTTATTATTAACTTTCTTTTATTTATTTAATTATTTTTGGTTGCTTCTGACTCTTGGACTATAGAAATAGCTTTCAATGGATTGTCGCTACTTCTTTGCCTCTGTTTTTTTGGACTATTGAAATAGCTTTCTGAGTGGTCTACTTGTTTTTAGTCTATTTGCATTACAATTTTGTCATTCATCCGTTTTAAGACACAGGTCTAACTGTCCTGTCATTTCTGTTCAGAAATTTTTCTTGCCTGTGGGACAAAATATAAACTCCTTATCAGCATTTAAAGCTTTCTACAATCTGTCTCCAGTTGATCTTTCCAGATTTATTTTTACTTTTAGCCAAAGCTAAGCTAGCAGTTATTTTTCCTCTCCCATCAGTATAAAGTCAAGGCCTTTGCTCTCACTTTCCCATATATACATTTCCTAATCACCATCTCTTAGAATATGTGATTTCTTTGAAAGCTCAGCTAGGGTGCCACCTTTGGAAAATTTCTCCAAATTATGATATATTTGCTTATTTGCGTATGTGTTATATCTCTCTTTTTTCTGTATCTACTCCTCTCTCCCCAAAGAAATATAATGCTTTGTTATTTTTTCCAAGCTTTGAAGGCCATACTTTAAAAATAATTGATAAGATACAAAATTATAAAATTTATTCTTTTAGCCTAGAAGACTTTGATGTTGAAGAAGAAGATGAAGAAGCCCTAATAGAGCAGAGAAGAATCCAAAGGCAAGCGATTGTTCAGGTATGTGCTTATAAATAGTATATAGAATGATGCCCAGTTTAATTTAATTTAAGTAAATAAAACATTACCTCAACGTATATGAAATTGTCACTACGCTAAAAAACTGAAAATCTTTGACAAACACTAATCTAGTAGCAGCGTATATAAGCAAGAGTGAGTTGAAAAACTGACATTTTAAAGTGTGTTAGGGTTAAGATTTCATTAGGTCTTTCTATATTGTTGGGATTTTTTCTTTCAGATTTATATAATTCTAATCTAAGACAATCTATCTACTCTCCAAAGAGTTACATGGAGTTGATTCTTCCAATAAATTATGAGCTGAAGTTATTCCAATTTTATTTTAAGTTGCTTCCAAAAGTCTCACAGAATATAACATACTAGTTACCCAAAACTGATTATTTGACAAACAAAATGTCTGCTTATTACAGTGACAAAGTTATGAAAGATTTTTAAGTTTAGTTATGTTGAAAAATATTTTAGGTATTCAAAAAAAAATATTAGTTCAAATAGGCTAGGCTTGTAACCTTTGCTGTCTCAAAGTGGAATATCTCAAGAATTCTTAGGATTTTTGTCCAAATACAGTCCACGCTCAGTCTAATAAGTACAAAGGCTGAGGATAGGCAAAAGTAGAGAAGAAAATAACAGTGAAATTGGTAGAGGTTTCATAATAATTAATAACATTTTTTTGAATTGAAAAAGAAAAGTGGGCAACTTTTAAAAGCTATATTTAAATAGTCACTTGTATGCAATAGTTCTTCCTTTCTGAGAGAGCCAATCTTTTAGAATATAATAATTCCTTAAATTGCTGAGAAAATTGTGTATGTCTATGTATTTCACAATTATGCTGTAACAGCAAGGGTTTGATTCCTTCATAATTCACACTTTGCCTAATACTATATTGAAATAAATTCCTAATCATAGGTAGTATGAAATGGTAATGCCCTAAAGAATATCATGGTTTTTAGAAGAGCCTTGTTAATGCTGGCTCCTGGAATGTCCTTTATAAAACTGTGAAAATGTCTTTTCTTGAGGTAAAGGTATTCCTGTGCCTTCTAGTACATGGTGTCTAGCAGATATGACAAAGGGTATGTGGATCATGGGTCAGCTTTTTTAGAAAGATTTACACTAAAGTAAAAATTAGAATTGGAAGAGGAAAAATCTGAGGCATAATGGCAACTCAGCTACCATATGGTTTATCCACACTTTATCCAGGCTAGGATCAGGCTGCTAATTTAAAAGAGAAGTAAAGGGCAGGGGTAGGTAGTGCTGGGAATTTGTGGTAGAAGAATTTAGAAGGACACATTAGCAAGGGAAGGAAGAGTGATGGCACAATGCATACAACCAGGAGTCTGTTTATATGGAACAGGTACTACAATCATGAGAAAAATTTAAGTTTACTAGTATAATAACTTGGTCCCGTTTGTGATAACTAGTGTCTTTTATCTGCCTTAGCCACAGCCATAGCACTACAAACAATAGCAGAGTCCTTTTTAACTTCATGTAATACTTACTGGCTTAACTAATTTTCTAGGTTTACACTTGTAAGAAAGAAAACTTAATGTTTCTTCAATAGTAAGCATATATTTTATTGAAAATAATATTTTATTGAAAATTCCTGTTGCAGAAGTACAAATACCTTGCTGAGGATAGCAATATGTCTATGCCATCTGAGCCAAGCAGCCCTCAGAGTAGCACTCGAACACGTTCGCCCTCTCCTGATGATATTTTAGAACGGGTTGCTGCTGATGTTAAAGAATATGAAAGAGAAAATGTTGATACATTTGAGGCTTCTGTAAAAGCCAAACACAATCTTATGACAGTTGAACAAAACAATGGTAAGTAAATAAAGTTTTTTAGATAACATAATCAAATTATTAATGCTATAATTTAGTCATAAGATTCATTGTAGGGCATATGGATGGACCAAAAAAAAGTGTTGACATTGCTTGCTCAATAAAAGGTTAAGACTGCATTACTATGAATATTTTTTTAAATGTTAATTATAATTTTATTTATATTCACCTTCATTTCACCTTCAATCTAGTGTGATCTCTCCTTTATATCAGATTTAAAAAGAGAAAAAGAAGTTAATCAGAACTCAGCAATACATTAACCAAGTCTGACAATATGTGTTCCACATACATAGGTCCCTCATCTCTGCAAAAAGAGTGAGGTGCATTTTTTCTTTCTTTGGGGCCACACTTGATATTGTAACTATACAGTGTTCAGTTTCATTTGTTGTTTCCATTTCCATTGTTATCGTGCACGTGTGTGTGTGTGTGTGTGTGTAATAAAAAAAGAGGGAGAAGTTTTCCTGGTTCTGCTTCATGTTGCATCATATTCATCTTAAGGGTTATAATAATCATGTGCCACATTTTTTTTATTCCTTTCTCCAGTCATCGGCTATCTCTTATTTCAATATCTTTGCTCCCCCCCAAAAAAGTACTGCTATGGATATTTTGGTATATATGGGACTTTCTTTTTGTCTTTGACCTCCTTAGGGCATATATCTAGCAGTGGAATCTCTGGGTCAAAGGGTATGAACATTTTGGTCACTTCTTCAATGTAATTAAAAAGAAAACTTTTGTTCTATTAAAAATATTGCTTATTTAGTATACAATATAATTATTATTTTAAACAAGAAAATGATAAAAGTAGAGAACTTTCAAGGGAATTAGGGAAAATTTGGATTATGAATATAATGGGGCCTCTTCATTAAAATTTTGTGAGATACATCTGTAAAATGCTTGAATAAAGATTACATATCCTCATAAGTATTTAAAAGCATTTAAGAACTGTCATAATGGAAATCCTTTTATTAGAATGCATTTTGTATTGACTTTAGTACAAATTACTATTGAGTTATTTTGTGTTTTCTTTTTATAATCTGTTCATGATATACAAATGATTGATATAAATTTCCATTAAGGTTCAACTCAGAAGAAGCTGTTGGCTCCTGACATGTTCACTGAATCAGATGATATGTTTGCTGCATATTTTGATGTAGGTAATTTTAGAATTTGTTTTCCAGCTTATATGTGGTAGATCACTGAATGAAAATTGTGTAATAATAATAATAATAATAATAATAAAAAAGCACAACTTTGAAGTTAAATGACTCATTGTGGCATGGCCTGGATTTGAATCTTAGTCTTGAAGCACCACAATAAGCATACTTTCCATTCTACCACACTGCTTGCTTCCCAAGAAATACTTGACCTCTGGTGTATGAAATTGAGTGAATATCCTTCCTATCAAAATTATTTACATTAATCAGCACAGTTTTATCCAGTACAGTGCCAAGCATATAGTAGGCATTTAATATTGATTGATTTTTTTTCTCATTTCTTTATTTGAAGAATGTTAATAAGTACAACAGTAGAGTCTAGTTAACTGTGGTTGCTGTTTTAACGTATTTGCCTATTATATATGTCTATTGAGAAAAAGTTGTATCAATGACATAATATTCTATATAGTGCCTTTAACTATCATCTATTTTTTTTGTTTTGGAGATATTGTCCCTTAGTTTAATTGTAGTGTTTTATGAGGAGGAATATCCACAATATTAGTTCATGGACTATTATTTACCACAAATGCCAAATTAATTTTAGCATTACTTTTAAAATTGTCAGAGTAAAAAATCAAAATCCATCTTATTTCTGATCTTTCTTAATGAAAATACTAAAATGGTTTTATTTGGGAAAACTTCACTGTCTCCTTTATTTAGAAACACATTTGGTTCTTTGTTGCTTATTCTTTCAGAGTGCTCGTCTTCGGGCTGCTGGCATTGGAAAAGATTTCAAAGAGAATCCCAACCTCAGGGATAATTGGACTGATGCAGAAGGCTATTATCGTAAGTGTATATTCTTTCTTTAAGTGTTGTCTGAAAGCATGTGTGTTGTATGCTAAAAAGCATTTTTCTTTTTGCTGAGGCAATTGAGGTTAAGTGACTTGCCCACGGTCACACAGCTAGGGACTGTTAAGTGTCTGAGACCAGATTTGAACTCAAGCTCTCCTGACTTCAGGGCTGGTGCTCTATCCACTGCGCCACCTAGCTGCCCCTAAAAAGCATTTTTCTTAAATTCTGTGAAAATACCATTGTGCCATCATTTAAGTGTGGCATATCTGGCTGCTGCCAGATATTAAACAATAAAGTATTAAGAAAGCTGCCCAGAAGTGTGTCACAAATTGAAGTGAATTTAAACACTTAATATGAAATTTTAAATTCATCCAAAGTTATTTTCAGTCATGATATCTACCTCTAGAAAGAAAGGGCACATCCACATGCTTGTCTTGATCTGAAGCCAAGAAATGCAACATGCATGGAAGTTGGATGCCAGTCATGAAGTTCTTGTCATGCAAGATTACCCTTGGAACTATTTCAATGAGCACATTTCTTTACTACTCAGTATTCAGGGTCATCAATTAATTGTGAGAACATTTTGATAGAATGAGTTTAAGTGGGCACACAATATTTGACCTCTTTTATAAGCATGTGACCAGTGGCATCACAATTTTGATTCTTACTGTTCCTTAAAAAACATAATGAATAAGAGGGATTTGTCACAGTTTCTAAGTGACAAGACTGTATTTCCTTCTGATTTATACAAAATATTATGTTTTAATTTTTTATGAGTAATACAACCAATTTTCTTTTAACATTTTGTCTTTTAGGTGTTAATATAGGTGAAGTCCTAGATAAACGTTACAATGTGTATGGCTACACTGGCCAAGGTGTCTTCAGTAATGTAGTAAGAGCCAGAGATATGGCAAGAGCAAACCAGGAAGTGGCAGTGAAAATCATCAGAAACAATGAGCTTATGTAAGTTATTTTATAAATTTAAATTATGACATGTCAGGAAAAAATATTATTGAAACTAAGCTGCTTATTCACCATTTAGTTTTAACTTTTGATTTAGATTTTGCTAAATTTAAAGAATTTGACAACATAGTTAATGAAACCCATTTTCTTCTTCTGATTGAAGGAATTGATTTATTAAGAACTTGCTGTGTGCATTGCTCTTTGGAGTATACACGATAGGTTAGTTTCTCATTTCACAGCTTACTGTGGTTAACAGAAGCAGGAAAAAGATACAAGTAATGATAATATAATCTAAGAGAATATTCCTTTTATTTCATTCTAAGGTTGGATCTGATACTTTAATCATCCTGAATGAAGAAACACCTACCTTTATTACATAAAGACTATAGGTTTTGTTGGTATTTTGCCCATTGTGCTATTTCTGAAATTCAATAATGTTGAGAAAAGGAATTGATTAAAAATTAAGATTTTTATCCGTTAATCTTTAAACTTTAATGTGGTCAAGTTTGGAGGTTTGAATTGTATTTTTTAAAACATGTAACCTTTTGTGTTGTATTTTTTTAATATATGTAATCTTTCCACCAATACTGCCAATGATTGAATTAGCAATGAATTGAATTAGCTTTTTTAATATATTGCCTGCTAATAACAAGCTGAGCTGTTAACAGATAGTACAAACAACATTTCAAAGAAAATAAACAACAGTGAAAAGAAAGAAAACTGGTAGCAGGAAAGACATGAGGTAAAGGAAACATAAGTAATTTAATAGAAAATTTGTAATTTATTGAGATAGAAAGTAGCTAAATAAACTTCTTAACCTACTATTTTGAGTGGATATTTTAGGTAAACTTTTTCTAAGGATAAATATTGTAACTGTATAATGTATATAAAAATAGAAAATGTTAGATGAGTATTAATTGACATTAAGAAGCTTTGTATTCAGGTCAGAGCTGAGTAGCATAGTTATAAGAATGGTTGCAATTGTTACTGTAGAAAAGATCTGATTTTAAAAAGATGGCATATACACTTTCCTTTTGTTTATTAAGGTTTTTTTTGGTTCCTTTTCATCATCTAATCCAACTTCTATAAAATGTTACAAAATAATGTATTCTGTTTTTCCTGTCAAGTTTGGTACTCTTAGTAATTTCTTCAAATACATTACAATATCTGTGAGATGTACAGCACAACCAAAACAGGACAATTTTTTTTGTTTATTAAATATGTTCCACTAAACTTATTATTGCTTATTTTTTGTTTTTAGGCAAAAAACAGGTTTAAAAGAACTGGAATTTTTGAAGAAACTTAATGATGCTGATCCTGATGACAAATTTCATTGTCTACGGCTCTTCCGACATTTTTACCATAAACAACATCTCTGCCTTGTATTTGAGCCTCTAAGGTAAACATGTCAAAATATGTAAATTAAATAGAAATTTCTTTATTAGCATCTTTTATTAGGCAGAACTTTTTTTTCCTTTTCCTCATTCATATGTAAAAAAATTTTTTTTTAAATACATTCTTTTTTTACATACTTCCATATGAATGAAGTTGGGAGAGAAAAATCAAAACAAAAGGGAAAAACTAAGAAAATAAATGAGAAAAAAACAGTGAAATAATATGTATTAATTTACATTCAATCTCCATAGCTCACTCTCTGGATGTGTATGGCATTTTCCATCCAAAATTTATTGGGATTGCTTTGGATCATTGAACTGCTGAAAAGAAACAAGCCTATCGTAGTTCATCATTGCAGTCTTGTTGTTGATTTATACCATGTTTTCCTGATTCTGATTGTTTCACTCAGCATCATTCAGATGCTTTCCAGATTTTTCTAATCTCATCATTTTTTATAGAACAATAATATTCCATTACTTCATATACCATGTGTTATTTTTTTAGTGTACTGAACACTATAGTGAAATTTTCTTTCTTGATCTAAACAGGTTAGATTTATGGTCAGCCTCTTTAATTAAGAGCCCACAGTCTGATTAGGCGGTCCTTTGAAACTTTATTTAGTTAACTCCTAGAAAATATTTAAACCAGAAAGAATAAGTAGCTGAGAATAAGATAAAAAAAGTTTTCTTCTGAATCAAAAAAATGTAATTTTGTTATTCTGAAATTCATATACTTTTTCAAGGTATCTATGATTTAATTGGTAAGGGCATTTATACTTTCTCTGTTTGTTATTAGATGATATTTAAATAGGATGTCCCAAAAGCTTTAGCTTAAAACTTTACTAAGACTTTTGGGATGCCCTATGTTGTATTGGTCATGTTTAGGAGAGGTTAAGCAAATTTCCTTAATAATAGAACGAGAATAATTTACTTCCTGATTTAGTGCTGTCTCCATTCTAGTGTTGCCTTTTAAAAAAAACACATTTTAATAAAAGGTGTATTGATTTTCATGATTGCACTTATTTTAAGTAGCCTCATTATACTGTAGAACTAGATGACAATATAACCTTTTTTTAAGTATCACCATTACTTACTACTTGCTCACTCACCCTGTCTTCTGGGTAAAGTTAAAAAAAAGACTTTGTTAAGTCTTTAGAGCTACAGAAACATACTTCCTGTCCCTTCTGATGCTGTTGTCTAAACCCATGGGCTTACTCTCAATTTACTCCTCTTCTTGCCTCTGAAAAGTGGTTCTTTATCTTTGTTCTCTTTACCTTTGTGTATTCTTCACAATCTCTTCTGCTAAATTTTTGTTTTCATTGTGTGCATATGTCTGCCAGATAGACTTAAAATAGAACCCTAATCTTTCTCCTTTAGTTTGTCTATATCACCCACTAATTTTTGCGTATCTCTCATCAGATCAAAGTCCAGTTCACCTTCTAAACCTACTCCCAGTCACTCCTATTTTTGTTGATACCTTCATCTTGTCTGCTTAGGTTTGGAATTCTCCCCTCATTCTTCTCTCTCTCCTGTGTTGTCAGTTACCAAGCATCTGTTAGTCTTACACATTTTTCTCCCATGATTATCTTCTGCTTAGCCCTGCCTTATAGAGAAAGGGTTGGGCTATCATGGAGCAGTAATACAGTGGGTATACCTGATTTCCCCCTTCCTCTCCAGCCTATCCTTACAAGATGCTAGCATTATCTGTCTCTTGCCTAGATCTGAACATGCCACTTTCCTGATGAAATGCTTTCTGCAGCTCTCTATTACTCAGAAAGTGCAAACACCTTTCTCAATCAGATTTGAGTCTATTTTTCCACCTTTCTACCCTTATTTTTGTTTCTGGACAAAATGTTGCTCTATGACAACCTGCCTTAGTATATTTATGTAGGCATTTACCTGTATCTGAAATGATTTTTTTTTTTAAACCTTTTTGGTGGTGGGCAATACTTTGACTAGGAAAGGTAAACATTACTTGGTAAACTGAAAGGAAGCCAATGCACATTTTTCAGAATGGATAAAAATCTAAATTTTTCTAAACATGGTTCAGTTATCATTCAAAGTCAAGTTTTTAATTATATGAAATGGGATTCATTGAAAGGAAAAATTTTCTTTTTAATCCATTGCCATTGTAATTTTGAAATGTTTATTTCTAATTTTACATTACACATTTTATAACCTGCTTTTTCTCCCCTTTTGTTGTAAAAAGTATGAATTTACGGGAGGTTTTGAAAAAATATGGAAAGGACGTTGGTCTTCATATTAAGGCTGTAAGATCCTATAGTCAGCAGTTATTCTTGGCATTAAAGCTTCTTAAAAGGTGCAACATCCTACATGCTGATATCAAGCCAGACAATATCCTGGTAAGTAAAATATACTTTCAAAATATACTATGTATATTTACAAAATACTTACTTTGATAAAAATGAATTTTCCATTTTTATGCTGCAACTAATTCTTGGACATATTCAATATCGTATTGAGCAAAAAATAGACAATGCCTCTAAAATAATACTTTTTTGAAAGAAAAGGCATAAATACTGAAAAGTAATAATGATTATAGGTTGTATTTAGGTTTTATATAAATCATGTTATCTGACCAATGCAAATAGTCTCAAAAAGTACTTTTTTATTATTTGAAAGAATAAAAGTAAAATTTTGCTCAGTAAGAATGTATTTTCCAGAGGATTAGAAAATTAAAATTAACTTTTAAATTAAAATGAATAATGAGATAAAAGAACAAGATGTTGGTTCCTTCCCTTTTCTTTTTATGTTTATGAATTTAACATAGCACTTATTATGCCTCCTCTTGGTATGGAAGTGATTATGAATTCAGAAAGTCTATGCTTGTATAAATACATACCCCTAGCAAGTTTTACTGGGAAAGCATCATTATAGATTCAAGAGCTCTGTCTTACAAAGAATCATCATAGCTAAATGCAAAGGGGCTCATCACTAAAAGCAGACCTGATGGTCTTCTGCAGAAGTGAGATGTGGAGCTGTAAGTGGAAAAGAATAGTCTTAATGATGTAATGAGGTATCTGGAATTAGCCGCAGACTTCAAATACATGACAATAGATACTATTTAAATAGCACCTACTATGTGCCAGGCACTGTTCTGAGTGCTTTAGAATATTCTCATATGATTCTCACAGGAGTCCTGGGAGGTAGGTTATTCTTCCCATTTTATAGTTCAGAAACTGAAGCAAACAGCAGATAGGTGATTTGTCCAAAATCACAGCTAGTAAGTATTTGAAGTGTTAGAAGAGTGTTTGAACCCTCCAGGTTCAGTGTTCTATTTACTATACCACCTGACTACCTCTATTTAGGCTATATTTTATCTGTTGTCTACTTGTAGCTTCCCAAATTACATTTTATGATTTTATTTTTTAGGGTAATAGATAATCCTCAATGGGCATGACTCATGTAGAACAAACAGCATCAAAATCCTTATCCTTAAACCTTGTCCCATACTATAGTTGCGCTCTGTTATTTAATTCAAAATAACCTGATGAGCAAGGCCAATCTAGAAAGTTATCATTTCTTGTTAGCAAGTTAGTGTTTCCCAGGAGTATTTCTTAGCAGTTCTACTGTTGTTGGTAAGGTGGTTGTTGGTTGTTGTTTTTTTACATGTTGCATTTGAAAGGGATTAGTTTCTTTGGACATGTGAGCAAGTTAGTTATTTAGGCTTTAGTTAGCACATCTGTAAAATGAGGGGTTTGGACTGTATGCCTTCTTAGGCTATAAAGATTTCTTGCTGATGTTTTTTAATTTTAGTATCAGTATCGATTTAGAAACCTTCTGTTAATACTTGCCCTACAAATTTATTTCTCATAGATTCTTGTTCCTTAAGGAACTGAATGGTAGCTTCCTAATTTCTACTTCTGTGGGGACAATTCTTACAATTTGACAAGGTATCCTTCCTCCCTACTTTGTCTAAAAGTTTGTCATTGGGTTCTCAATGCAAATTCTGTTATACATCTTTGTCTTTAATCATGTACTTCACTATACCATTTTGTTTTCATGATCCCTGAGGGAAGCAGTATTTCAAACCATACTATGTTGTGAGCAGTTTTGATTGTATAAAATAAGCTGGTAGGTACCTTAATATTTATTTAGAATTGAAATAAAAAAACATTGCTTATATCTTAGGTCAGAGTCTTAAATAAATTCATTTATAGTTAACTATAATTACATATAATGTTAACTTTCAGTTTAATAAAATTTTTTTCCTTAAATATAAAGCTACATGAGAAAATGTATAAAAACAATATTTCTTTTTTTCCTACAAAATCCTTTTATTGTATTATGAATCTTAACAATGAAAAGCAAAATAAAATGCTGAAATACTAGGAGTTTTTTAGATTAAAGAAATTTGCTTAGCCAACTTGAGTTCTGTTTTGCAGAATGTTCTTTGTGATTGTCTGTTTTGGTAGACCAGCATGAGTCCTACCTTTCAAGCTTTCATATGGGATAATGCCAAATATGGGCTTCATTTGAGGTAGTCCCCATTGTTTATTTTGTTTATTTTCCCTTCATTACTCCCAAGAAAGAAATTGGGTCTTAGAGGATGAGGATTATAATAAGGCAGTGAGTTCAGCAAAAGGTTTGCCATTTGGGGGAATGAATAATATATATAAAATATAAGCTATGGCATATATCTTGACTTTGGTACTATATGGACTATTCCATGTAGTACTTTATGATATATATATTATATGTGTTTATTTTCAAGAAGTCTTAGAAAATCCAAGCAATTCACTGATGACAGATTGATTTGAAAATTCGCTTTAGAAATTTTATTTTAAGCCATTAACATTGCCATATTATAATGTCTCCTAGAAGTTAAATAAAATTGATACTTAAAAATGTTCTTTGGCTTTTGGTGGCTTCCAATTTCAAAAGGGTTATTTATACTTTGCCAGTAATCAAATTGATAATCTCTTAAGTGAGTTTACTCTGGCATTTCTTGAACAACTAATTATATGCTAGTAAATTAGACATTGTATTTATATTTGGGGTGGGGAAAGTAGCCTGAATTCAAGTCCCAACTCAGAATTTGTGTGTGTCTTTTTTAAAGGGGGGAAGGGACTCTGGAATGTGAATTATCTTCACTTGTTAATCCTGATCATGCTTCTGACTCATGAGTGGCAGCAGTCATGGGAGCAACTTCCAGCCTTTCTCAGCAGATGTCACTGTTACTGTGTATGTTGAAATATTTGAAAAGGGAAGAAAACAAATGACTAATATACAATTCATATTTATATTTTTAAATATTTGCTGTTTTCTTGACTAATATATGGGGGGGAGGATGTTTTTTGAATTTATTCCCTCTTTTTTCAAGTGATTTCTGTAAATTTGAATATTCCAGCACCTTTGGATGAAGAATACATTTTGACATGGTGTAATGGTTCTGCCTTTGTTTTCATTGAAGTTATATCAATCAATAATTAATTTCTTATCCATTTAATATATAGCAGCTACTAATTTAGGGAAATTTTAAAAGACATTAGCCTCTGGGTTTGTTTCTTGTATCTTACAGTATTTAGAAAAATGGAATTAAATAACTTTGCCCAGCTTATCATCACTGAAAAAAACCTCTTTCACTAAAATGTAATCAAGTGATAAATATTTGTTTCTTTTTAGATTATTTTATAGCAGCAAATATAAACTTAGTTTAAAATGAAGTTCTATGAATGTGTCAGTCTTAACTTCCCAGTGTTCATTTGTCTTGTTTTGTTTTAGTTATCTGTGGATCAACAACATTTTTTGTTAATGTCTTGCAGGTTAATGAATCAAAAACTATTCTAAAGCTTTGTGATTTTGGATCGGCTTCACATGTTGCAGATAATGACATTACACCCTATCTCGTCAGTAGATTTTATCGGGCTCCTGAAATTAGTAAGTTTCTCCAAATGTCCTTTTGCTCTGGGGCCATCACATGCTGTGGAAACAGCATATTTAATTTCTAAGTACTGTTTTCCATCGTACTTCAGCAGCTGCTCGAGCTCATTCATGAGGAAGGGAACCGTAGCAAGTTCAACCTCCTCAGTTGGAATGATGGTAGTTGTGACAGGAGTCTTGATCATGTCGGGCAAGAGTAGCAAAACAATTGTGGAAAATCCTCGACTTTAGAAGACTGCTCTTGATTATTCAAGGTCTGATTATCAAATTTGTGGATTATCTGGGACCTTTGCTTTTTCTTCTCCCTCCTGTTGGCCTGTATTCTGAATTTACTGTTCATTAGCACCTCTGCCAGAGGTGGGAATGGAAAAGGAGGTGAAAACATTTTTGCTGGGTTTTTGTTTTTGTTTTTTGTTTTTTTAGGTTCTCTGTTAAAAAAGATTTGGTGGGAGAGAAGTTCAATCAAATTATTAAAATGAGTTTTGGGAATTGTGTGTCTTATTTTCCCAGGCTAACCTCAATCCCTGATTAATATGAATGATTGAGTTGTATTTCATTATTATTATTACCACCACCACCTCATTGATTTTTAAACTTAATTTTATTAAAATATCTTTCTGTTTCAGTTATAGGAAAAAGCTATGACTATGGTATAGATATGTGGTCTGTAGGCTGCACACTATATGAACTTTATACTGGAAAAATATTATTTCCTGGTAAAACCAATAATCATATGTTGAAACTTGCTATGGACCTCAAAGGAAAAATGCCAAATAAGGTAAGAAGTTAGCAGATGTATTCTTTCTTCTTGAACTCTATTTTCCTAAATGGTCTTCAGTAATAACAACTTTAGCTTGTGCATGGAGAAATACCTACTAAAATAGCTATAGCAGAAATATAGGTTGGACAAGTTAAGAAACTAAAATCATATTTTTTTTTCTGCTGTTCCTTTTTTCTTCTCCCCTTTTACCTTTATCTTTAAATAGTAATTTTAGTTTAATAGGAAAATGATCAAGGCTGAGACTGCTATTAATGCCAATATATGATGAGTATATATGATATTTACTTCCACACATCTGTTTTCTATACTTCTACTTTTTAGTGTGTGTGTGTGTGTGTGTGTGCCCTTCCTCTTGGATTTATATTGAAAAAAAAATCTGACAAAATGTGATAGACTGGTATCATAAAAAGAGAAAGGACTTTGACTCAGAGCTTTGAATGATTTTGGTATTGGGGAGAAAGGGTAGCAACAATTGTATTTGGAGCTGGGTAGTATGATTACTACTAATGATAAAATACTTAATGATTTGTTTCCAGTTTGTCTCTCCCTTGTCCTTTAAATTGTCATTTGTATTAACAATACAATGGGAATGTATCTAAGAAGGGTGGCTAAAAGAAGAAATTGTGGTGGATGTGTCTAAAAAGAACATAATGAATTTTTTTAAGAGATGGGAATTGTTTAGTTTTGAAAGATAACCCTCAAAAAGTGTTGATAAAGGAGGAATTGGCAGAATGTGTTTTGATAAAAGTAAAAACTTCCAAAATTGGCTGACTTGGGAAGTAGTGGTTTGCTATCTCAAGAAGTCTTCAGATAACTTAGTTTGCCACTGGTGGGATAACATGGAGTCCTCTTCATAGGTGGAACTTTGCCAGATGGACTTTCACATTTTCTTCAAGGTTCTATGAATAAGGGTGAAATTGTTGAATATGACAATAACTTGATTTGGAAGGATTTTAAAATGGCTTTTTCCCATTTTTCCATTCTCTTACACACATATCTATAACTATTTTAAGAGACTCTTTATTTTTCTGTTGGGGTGGGGGTTGAATGGACTTTGTACTTTTAATCATGAAAGTTCTCTTAGTAATGGTTGTTGCATTGGGTTATGGCCTATATTAGGAGATGCTAGAAAATAATTTACAGAGATTGAAAGCTATAATATAGGAAGATAGCAAATAATATTTAAACAGTTGAATAACAATAGAAGCAGCAACACAAATGATCTTGGGAAGGAAACTTAAGAAAATATACATGAAATTAATGGATTTTTTTTGTCCATTTGGTTTATTGTGTTTATAATTATTTTTCAGAAGTTATATTAAATATCTTAGAATTAGAGATTAGAATTTAAAACCCAGAGATTATCTAGTCCAACTCTACCTACTCCTTGTACAGATGAGTGAATAAGCTCATAGATAAAGTAATGGCAATCAGTAACTTGTTAAGGTTAAAGTAGTGGGTCTTGAAGATCTAATGATAGTCCAAATGTAATTTTTTTTCAGATGATAAGAAAAGGTGTGTTCAAAGATCAACACTTTGATCAAAATCTCAACTTCATGTATATAGAAGTAGATAAAGTAACAGAAAGGGTAAGTGTTTTAAATATAATGTTTACTTAGTAGTATTCATTTCTAAATACTGTTACTTGGATGTGAAGTTTAATGCTAGAATTTCTGCTTAAAAGCAATGGAAAAATTCCATTTCTGCTACATAATGATAGTTATACTTTCATTTAGTCTGATTCCACGAGTCATCACAGACATAATACATAGTGCTAAAACTGTGAGCTGTCTGACTTTCTAGAATAATTTTCTTTTTAACCATAGTTCATATATTCAACCTTTCTTACATAGCTGATATAATTGTTGACATTCAGATAGTGCTTTAAGATTTACAGAGTACTTGACACAACATTCTTTGAGTTTCACAACAGTCATAAATCAATAAGTATGCATATTGTCCTCATTTTACAGATGAGAAAGTTGAAGCTCAAAGAGGTCATGTGCCCATGATTATATAGCTAATGTAATAAGTGTATTCTAGTCAATTTGAGGCTAAGAGTAAGGACTTTTATTAGGTTGGCTTTCCTAGTGTAACTACTGTTTGAAAGCATAATTCAACAGTAAGTATTATTTACTGTTTTTATTTTTACATCTTTCTAGTCAGTGGACATAATGGAATGTTCCTTTGGTTTTCTAATATTTGAAATATGCTGAATGACAGTAAAACCAGGTATTTAGGAATTACATGTATAGATGAATGACATATGGTAACTATTTTGAAAGCCATGCAAATCTAGTAGTTATAGAATAGACATTTTAAGATAAGATTTTTTACTGTTGTACACTTAAGAGTATTAACTGTACTTGATTGAGCTTTCCAATTAGTTTTAATTATTCATATTGCCTTTTTAAAAATGTAATGAGAATGGATAGGCTGAAGGACAGTAATGTGTAGGTTGGTTTTTGTTTTGTTTTGTTTTACAATTTAATTAGGAAATAGTATGCATGTCAGGACAGAATTTTCTCGGTCATTTTGACGTAAATATAAATTTAACTGTTTTTAGGAGAAAGTTACTGTCATGAGCACCATTAATCCTACTAAGGACCTCTTGGCTGATTTGATTGGGTGCCAGCGACTTCCTGAAGACCAACGCAAAAAAGTGCACCAGCTAAAGGACTTGTTGGACCAGATCTTAATGTTGGACCCAGCTAAACGAATTAGCATCAACCAGGCTCTACAGCATGCCTTCATCCAGGAAAAAATTTAAATGAGATGAAGAAGCTCAAAGGGTTTGAGTAATTAAAATACAAAGACTGAAGAAATTTCACAGCAGTTTATTAATGTATATAAACTTATAAATATTTCCCCCGCAAATTGAGGAAGCATGATATATTTGAATTAACACCAAGGCTGATATTTCTTTTAGAAATGTTAGAGTAAATCTGTTTGTGTCTTATGTGAAAATTTTCACTGTAGAACTGTTTTAATTGCTGAGACTGCACACAAGTACAGTGCTAATGTAAATGGTTGCAGTTCATATCAAAAAGAAAAAAAATCTGTTATAAAATGAACAGTAATACTGGGTGGATGATTGGTTTTTTAGCAGACTTGGCTTCATTTTTGTCTTAAAAAAAAAAAAAAAAAAAAAGGCCAGCATAAATGCTGTTTATATTCACGTTTTCCTAGGTGTGTGTGTGCAGGCCACAGCAGCATGCCCTTGGTGTAGTCAGTGCCGAAAGGGGTCTGTTCCTTCTTGAGCCTGCCTGCAGGGATGGTCTCCTCTTTTAAAGCAGGTTGTGTACAACTTTCAGTACACTGAAGGTAAGCTAAACCATCAACATCACTGGTGTTTTAAGATGTTATTTTACTGGAACAACTGGCAAATGAGGGACAGTAGCTTTGTGGCAGAATTCCCTGCATGTTCAATAACTGATCTTGTTTTATTTTTTGGCATCGCAACTGTGGCGTAGTTACAACTTCTGTTCTGTTGATCACATTTAAAATTTGGAGAGTGCGCGCTTGATGGGTAAAGCGCCTTCAGTGTACTGTTTCTTATTACTTTAATTTTTTAAATCAACTTGCTATAGACTTTGTATACATTTTGTTAAATACAATTCCCAGTGACATAGTACCAATACTTACAGTTTTCATTTACTAATTATAAATGTTGGGGCCTAATTCTGAAAGTCCTCATTTAAAAGTTAGATAGACAACCTAATGAAATTTTTAACTATTTGTATGTCATTTTGAAAGTGTACTGCTTTATGGTAAAAGTGTTTCATTTGTTCATTGTTTTCATTATTTGTGATCATGTTGTCTTTCAATACAGGCATAAACCTTCCACTCTTGAACAAAGCAGCTGCTTTTTAAAAGCGGTAATTGCTTCTTTACCTTTTATTTCTTTTGTAAATGAAGCTTTTCTTTAAGATATGTGACTTTAAAGTGTTGTCTATTACATAAAACAGTTGACACTCACTTATTGTAAAGTGAAGATTGTTCTGCTGCATGTAAAGTGGACCATGCAGATTTCTGTATGTTTTCAGTATGCATCATTAGATAATAAAGTCTTTTGTGAACAAGGCATTTGTAGCCATTTTTAAAAGTTTTTGTCTTCACTGCTGGTAAGTCAGATAATCCGTAAAAGTTGAAAGAAACCTTCCATTTTTCTATAAATCCTTTATCTAAAGGGATTAGTAGAAGATGTGAGTCTTGCCAAGTTCATGTGAGGCAAATAATTAGAATCCCAATTATTTTCGTAAAATCCTGCCAATACTATGAGCTTTCATTGTAGTGCATTTTTTCCTGTAGGTTATGGGATTTAATTCAGGATATAACTAATGTTTCTGCTGTTTTCTCACTTTTCCTTTTGATGGTGCTGAAAGAGAAAAAAAGAAAGCGGGGCACAGGCCATTCAACGCCTTCTCCAGGGGGCCTGATTTGCTGAGACACCAACTTCACCTTCTTAACAAGGTTATTTCTGACAGCATGTGTAGATAAACATTAGCAAAAAGTTAAAAGAAAATCATTTAAATCAGTTTGGTTTTTTCCAATTCCAAGAAACAAGAACATAGTAAAAATCAGTATTTTTTAAATGATAGGGAAATATCAAGTATAATCTCTTGTATTTGTTGAGCAATAAAAATAATTACTTGTTTACGTGACAAGTATGGAAAATCAACTTTTTAGATTTTAAAATAGTTTAAGAAATAGTAAATGGGTTTTTTTTTGTTTTTGTTTTTTGTTTTTGTTTTTTTGTTCACCTAGGCACGTAATTACCACAAACAGGCACATTTGGTGCATTCAAGGATGGAAAATCAGAACAGCAGGCATTCTGCTGGTGGGTTGTGCCCCATTAAGGACATGAAACTACAACAGGCAGGTGATGGTGACATAACATAGCTATCTGAACCTACAACCTGTCTCTTCATGTGTAGTCCTTAAAACCAATATCAATTTTTATACTGTCTTTTGAAGACAACCAGAAATGCAGCTTTTATATCATAGACTACTAGCTGTAGTTCTTCCAGTGTCCTTTATTTTACATAGGTGATAACATGCTGCACGTTTGAATCTTCTCATAACAGTTCCCTACAGATATGATTTGATGCTTCTGCTGATTTCATAGCACCATTTTACATCATTATTTAATAATGAAATATGATAACATCCACTAGAAACACTTCACCTTATACCTTCAAAGCATATTAACTATTCTTTAAAAACATAAAGTTGCTTGTTTACTTGTTCTTTGTGTTGTAGGTGCAGCTCAAGGAAGATGATGACAACCAGAAGACATGAGCTAAGGTTTCTGTCCTATAAAAGATACAAAAAATACTCTCCATTTAGTTTTGTCTAATTTTTTAGTTTACAGCATTCCGATTTAGGTTTCATGTTTTTGTATTCTTGATGATTCCTAGAATAGATTCCTATTGTGACATTCATCTGTAAGGTGTTCTTGTTTGATGGTTGTGCTTTTTCTTTGTTTGGAATGAAGGAAGAGCATAAAATGGAGCAGAACTGTTGACCCCTATGGTCCAGCTCTAAATCTATAATCCTGTCATTTGAATTTTTTCCATTTAAAGTCTCTTACATTTTTTGCTTTCAAAAGGCAACCCAGTAATGAAATTATTTGTGTAAATTTTATTAAAATAGCAACTTAAAAATTGTTCTAAGAATTTTTTGGGGGAGGGAAAGGAGTCATTTACCAGAATCCATCTTTTCTTTAACTAATTATTTTCAGTCTTAACTTTTGTTAAATAGTTAAGCCAGGTGCAGGGAAGATTAGCAGATTATTTATCTCCTAGTAATTCTTTAATAGTCTTATTTTAAGAAAGCAGTCCATTAATGATCTTGAAATTTTCATACCTGCAGGATAATTAAAGATTATTTTTTCTGTTTCTTCACAACTATAAAATCTAAGTGATGTAGTACTAGGTGTGAAAAGCTTAGAGACATGGGCATTTTAAACTTTTTATTTCCCTCAGGCCCAAACTTAGTTTTGCCAGAGAGATTTAAATTAATAAAAATATTGAAATTTTTTTGAAGATCTTATCCATTTCAATCTCCTACCAACCTCTGTAGTTATCCTTAACTTATGGCCATGCTAATTTCGCAGTGTACTAATGGCTCATTTTTCATACTGACTTAAGAAATTTCCAGATTTTAGAAGATGATGTCATATACATTATCTAGTAGCATGTTCCTTACAATTAAGTAAAATTCAGGTTGTTCTTGATGATTTTAGTAAATGTCTGAACCTGGGGCAATTTTATCCTACTGACAATTTAGTTTGTCAAATTGTCATGTAGAAGACATAAAATTTGTTGTTTCATTCCAACATTTGCTTTCCCCATACTCTGTTTTACCTGTACTTTATTTTCAGAGTACTTAATCAGAAGCACTGTGACTGTTGGCTAATAACGAAATTTTTGTCATTAAAAACAATCCTTTACATAATACAAATTTAGGACAAGGAATATATACTGTCCTTTTTGTTGTTGGTAAAGATATATAGTTGCTTCCTTTTTGAGGCATAAATTAAGATAAGTATATAGTACTACATTATACCAAGTACCTAACCATACTTTCCATGTGCCAAAGCACAATTTTTAAACTTTTACTTCTCCTGGACGGAATGTACTCTTTACTGGAATAGTCACCAAGTTCATTTGTCTTTACTGTGTCATAATGTATTCTTAAGTTAATTTATAAGTACTCTGCAGTCATTTTTGTAGGTAAAATAGCATGCTATCCCTTTCTTAATCTCTCTTTTCCCTCCGTATATAGGGTAAGTGACTATTCTTCAGAAGAACCTTTTGCATTTAAATGATCAAGATATGGGAGCCTGTTTCTCTGCAAAGTTGAAGATACAACTTAATTATTTCATGGCATGTTGAACTGGAATAAGCATTAAGGAGCACATTTTCTTTGCTTAGTTATTGGTCACTTGATGAAATGTGCCTCTTACTCTAGTCTTTTTTTTTTTTTTTTTTTTCTTCATTTGAGTTTGGTATTTTGTATGCCTTTACCTTAGAAGGATGATTTTCAGAAACTATTTCTAAACTACTAAATGGCAAAAACATTGTTTTAAGTATTTGTATTGTATGTTTTATTCCTTTTAATATATTTTAAAAATACTTGTTTCTCACAGTAGCAAAAATATATGCTGTAACCTTAAAATTATAAATTAATAAAATGCTTAGGTGTGCAAATAATGCTGTTTAGCTTTTACTATCTCAAAATAGCTTTCAAAGATACTTTAATATATATATATATATATATAACCTAAATCAGGTCATGACAATTTTTTAGCATCAAGAAAAATACAGTACAAATTTCAAATACAGAAGTAATGTACGTTTATTCCACTAAAGGACGCTCATTTGACAAGAGAAAGAAGATTGATTTCAGCATGCTTTTGCTTTTTTTTTTTTTTTTGCTAACTTTGATCTTGAGGCTGATGTGTTAGCTTTTTTCTTAAAATGGTCTTAAGGGAAAATGGTTATAAACTATTCCTTTAGAAATTAGAAATGGGTAGCCTACTGCCGTGAATGCTCAAAAAGCCTCCAAGGTTATTTCCTATCTGACCTAAGACTAAAATGAACAAATTTTTTATAAACATTTTTGAGAATTTTATTTACCTTTTCAACCAAAGTTAGAATTCACCAATTCTTAATTTAGAATTATTTGTTCTGTTTTCCAAATGTTTAATGCAGTGGGCTACTATAAAACTGCATTATAGTTACATAAAAAAGTTTTAAAGTTAAGATTCTAAAAGTCTGTTTTGAAAGGATAGATTTCATATCTCCAGTCTTGTTTGCATGCCATTGAAATGAATGGGGAAAAAAGCAACTTTTTTGGAATACAATAAAATGTAAGGGAAGTAGTGTAGAGTATCAGATGGGAATGGGGACAGATAAAATATTTCCAAGTTTTATAAGGACACAATGAAGACCCACTAATTGGAGCATCTCAAAGCTCTTTCTATTTAGCTTTGTTTTGAAATTGATTGTCCAGTCTTTATTTTCTACATTTTGATTCACTTACTGTTTTTTCTTAGACCAGTATGCTTATAGACTGACTTTGTGTTGGAAGGAATCAGCTTTCAAAGAGAGGATAATTTCAATTTTTTGGTCATTTAGCAAAATTTAATATTTGTAAAGAATATCAACAAAAGAACTGAACTTAAAATTTGAAGGACATAAAATTTAAGTTTTTTGGAGCCAAACAGTACAAATTTGAGATTTCTGCTTTTATCAATTTGAACTGTATAACATCATAAGAGTTTCTGAAATAAATATGCTTCTCTCTGAAAATGCCGTTTTATTTGTTTTTAAGAAATGGGTTTGATGATGGCTGGGGTTTGTTTTTCCACATTAAATCAAATGAGCTGAAATGATTGCTCTTGTTATCTGAAAAGGAATTAATACTCATAGTACAAATAATGCAGGGGGTAAATGTCTGAGAAGATTTAAGTTGGGCCTTGAAAGAGAATTTGGCAGATAAGGACGTTTGGAATCCTGCATGATGTTTCTATTATTTACATGAATCTAAACAATTACCTTATAGGAAATCTATATCTTTCAGAGGAATAAGTGTCAGAATGGGGATGTGACTCTTAACAGCACACATTAACATTTATTAAGCAGCCAGATTTCAGTTAAAACATAACTCACTCCTGGCAAGTCATAGCCTCACTCTGCTTCATTTATAAAATAGAAATGATAGCACCTCCCTCCTACAGTGATTGATTGTATTTGGTAAAGGCTTTACAAACATTGCAGGCCTATATGAATATCATTACTAAAAGGGCCCATTCCCATTCTGATTTGCCACAGGACCTATTCTGACCTATTCCTTTTACATGGGCCAGATTGTTGTCCCTCAGGAAACTTACTATGACTGATACTTAACTAATACTGTGGACAGCCAATCCCCTGATTGGATTTAAGCCTTCAGAATCTGAGCTCGAGATCTAGTCTCAGGATCCCTGGTAGCAAAGATGATAGGCATGTGCCATCATGTCCTGCTTGATCTTCACAAATTATTTTATATCTATGGTTTTTGAAAATGTTTCATTAGCAAATTCTTCACCCCCCCATGTATGAAAGATAGAAATTCCCATGTTGGCAGTCTTTGCAAAGTAATAACATGGTTACATTAGGAACTGTGTTTGAAGAAAATTTCAGAAATTTTAATTACAAAATCTCATTCACTGAAGTTTTCCTGTCTTGCACTCTGGTATTTATAGTCCTTATAGTCAGGGTATGGTTTTTCAAATTAAAATTGAGGTAATTTTGAAGGAGCTAAATTATAAATTAGTATTTTTTTAAGTTGGTGCGATATTCCAAATGAAGGAGAAAGAAAAGCTAATAACTACCATCACTTCTTACAAAGAAGGATTTTTCTTGTCACTAGTGTTGGATCATAGCATTTTAAGACTATATAAGACCTTTGAGGGCATCCAATCTAATCTCTTTAAAAAGGCCTTGCTACATCATCCTTCCTGCATCTAAGATGGCCATTCACTCCTCATATATTGCTTTTGATGAAGACACCTTTGAAAGCATCTCTTCTTACAAAGGCACTGTTGCATAATCAGAATGCCATTCTAAAGTTGTTCTAAAGTCTATACCCTTTGGATCTTAATTTTCATAGTTTGGAACAACGCATTTGCTCCCTGTTCTATGATAATCCTTTTAAGTATTGAAAAAGTTGAAATCTAAAGTGCTATTATTTAATAAATTCATTTATGATCTGGTACACAGAAGTTTTAGATGTAGCAAGATAAATGAGAGAAATATCAGAAATAACAATTCAATTCAACATTGCTTGAGTACCCACTAAGTGCAAGATTCTATATATATATCAAGTGCTGTGGGAAATAGAATGAAATAAAGACACATTGCTATTTCATGATTCAATCTTCTCTACAGGGACAGCCAGGGCTAGCAGAAATCCTGTCTGAGAATTACTGTATGTCTTTAGGTAAATCATTCAACAGGACAATTGGATAATCTACAAAATTTTTGAACAGCACTGGTGGAAAAAATGAAAAGCAATGATTAAATCACAGTTTCTTAATGTCTCTGTGCAACAAGTAGACCTAATCTCAGATCTTTTTGATTCATCCTCTAGCATCCTTTTTTAAAGCACTTGACAAAGCCCAGGAAATCTTCAAAAAGCATAAGTATATGGTATTATTAATTTAGTCTACTTTAGCTTTAATTGCTAATATGAACTCCCTGAAATACATTAATGCATAAGCAAAAGGCAGGTATGAAAGAAGGAAGGATGAAAAGGAATGAGTGGAAAAAGGTACCTGTAATAAGGACATTTTTTTAAAAAGTTGCAGTAAGGGGGGATGGTAATCACTAAAAATTGCAATTATAACATCAATATATATATTACATATAATATTCCTTTCCAAACAAAACAATATTCCAATGAAATAATTAGCAATACAATTAAAGTCAATTATCCAATTTATTGATGTTTGATGTAATTACACTGGAAAACAGTCACAGCAAAAGGACAGTTTAGAATTTGGTTTTCTCAGTAAAAATGTTTCTCGGTGACAAAAGATTTTTTAAATGTCAGCATCATTAAAACTCCCACTTTTATGTGAAGACAAAGTAGTAATTTTCACAAGATTTACTTCACATAACTTCAAGTAATCTTTGGGGTTTTAATTTTAAATATCTCTAACTGGGAGTGATAAATCAGATTTCAACTGGTTGGTGGGCTAGATTTGTTCCCAATGAGAATAAAGACAAGGAAAAAAAAAAAAGGTTATTTTTGGTCAACATGTGAACACTTCTCACTGTAGCTTCTAGCTGTAGATGAAGGAGATAAACAATGCCTCTTTTGACCATGTAATGGTCTATTTACAGCTATATTTTTCCGATGTAGTTTCTTTTTGCTTCTTGATGGTTTGCTTTCTTGTGCCTCAGGCAAAAAAAGAGAGAAGGATGTAACAGGTATCGGAGACTTTGGCTGAAGACATCTTGTTGAAACCATTTTAACTAATGGTTGAGTTGCTTGAGCAATGGAATGGCTTGATGTGGGCCTGGATGAAACTTCTTGGCATGGACTTAAAGAGGAACCTTTGGGAATTTTAAAGTCATCATAAGTAACAATGATCTGTTTTGTAGTAGAAGAGCTTCTGATAGATGGTGGTCTGGAATTCCACTTATATTTACCACCGTTGTTCCAACTGCATTTTGAAGTATTCTGCTCAAGTTTGCAAAAATTAGTGTTTTTTCTTTTTTCTCTACTTTTATCTGTACAAGCTGTCTGAAGGGGAAGAGATTCAGGATATCTTGCTGGCTTCTGTTTGGATGAACCTTTGGATGAACTGGGCCTTTCAGTAATAACTTGAGTAGAGCAATTGACTGGTATCTTTGGCCTCTCCTTTTGTATAGTTAGGTGTTGTATTCTTTCCATCTCCAATAAACGACCTATCAACTGTTCAATGGAGCTGTCTATAGGATCTAATGCCACTTTCCAATTTTCAGATTTTGAGAAGGCCAGTTTGTGCAAGTCTATAGTATTAAAAGGTGGAGGGAGAAAATCTGGATATGAAAATACTTCACTTGGCTGTTCTAAGAAAGATTCTTCAAAGTCTTCTATTACTTCTGGCTTTAAGTTTAGGTCCATTTTTTTAAAGTAAGTGAGTAGTGTATCACTTACTTTTTCATTTTCAGATAAATCACTTTCGTCAGTAAGATTTTCTTCTATGCTGCTATTCCCATATTTTGTATTCCAATTTGAAGCAGATAAAGTTTCACCGTTATTGCTTTCTATAGCTAGATATGAGTTACTCTGAGACTCACTTCTATCTTTACAAAAGTCTCCATCAGCATAAGGCCAGCAGAGACTTAATGGCATGTCTTGTTGCAGTCCAGGGTAAGAACCAGCTTGTTTGTCAACTGAAGCATCTGTTAGTGAGTGGTTCAGAGTGAAGAGCCTTAGAGGATTACTATTTATATTAAAGCCAGTTTCCATTGAAGATTTTTGGAAATCCCTTCAAAAAATTAGATTTATTTATTAGAATTAGAATGTTATAGAAATGAACACAATAAGTAATAAAATTTAAAGACTGACAAATATCAATTTTGAATATTAACTATAGAAACCTATACAGAAAATGTTATCTTTCAGAACCCTTAATAATTATCTGTGAACTAAACCAAGTATTTTAAGTTAATTTACCAATCAATTATTACAACCATATTTCTATTTAAAGGCCAGGACTCTTTTGCATAAAAATGCCAGGTAAAATTATTTTCAATTCTAATTACATCTGGTATTCAAGGCATGATGAATTATTTTTAAATTAGTGAATTTAAGTACATCCTAGATTAGAACAGATTAGAGATACCAAAAGTCTACCTCCTGCCACCCCTCCCCCCTCTCCCCCGAAGCACCATAACTAGGCATGGCATCTTTCCTATTCATTGATAGTTTTTGCATATAATATTAACAATAGCTCAACATTTATATAAATGGTCTAAGATTTACAAATCTGGCAAGGTAGGAAATATAACTGTTAGTATCCCAATTTTCCAAATGAGGACACAGCCTGAGAAATGGCTTACCCAGTTTCATATAGCTAATAAGTACCATAGTTGCAGCTAAAATCCCAGGTCTTCTAATTCCAAAACTAATGTCTTTTTTTTTTTTTTTCATAACACTAAAGCTGCACAGTGGATAGAGCACCAGCCCTGAAGTCAGGAGGACCTGAGTTCAAATCTAGTCTCACACACTTAACACTTCCTAGCTGTGTGATCCTGAGCAAGTCACTTAACCTCATTTGCCTCAGCAAAAACAAAACAAAACAAAACACTAAAGCTGCCTTTGTAAATTGCTATATAAATGTCAGCTATTATTTATAAGAAGGGGCAACATCACATTTTATATCTAATCCAAATTCCTATCTGATCATAAAGGCTCCTCCTATATATGTGGTCTGACCAGGACTATAACCCACTCTGGAATATGGTAGAGTTTTACATCCAATCCTTTTGCATTCCCAACAGAATGCACAATTCCCTTTTTTTTACTCATGGAGTCTCCATCCTTCAAAATCTGGCTCAACCATATCTTCTAAAAAGTATTCCCTAACTGATCTTGTCTTATTTCAATCATTAACATGCATTGTATTACATATGCCTCACCATATCAAAGTAGAACACGATGCTTTTAGAATATTTTTAAGACCTTCTTCTGTGTCATGTACTTTTATGTATTTTTGCATATATACCACACATATACCATTTCCATAGACTTAATTCCCACTTCAGCTTTAATATCTAAATCATAGAATTTAGATCTGGAAAACCATAGCAGCAAGGAATAAAGGAAAGGCAACAATACTGGACTTGAATTCACATTCATATCCGAATTCTGCCATTTACTAACTACATGATAATGAGAAAGCCAGTTAAAATTCTCCAAACCCCAATTTCCTCATCTGTGAAATGGGGATAAATTCATATGCTATTTACTCCACAGAGTTGTTTGTTTATAACAGTGTTTTACCAATCATAAATCAGTAAACAAGTGTGAATTGTTAATATTTAGTCCACAAACAAATGAGGAAAGGAAGACATGGGTGACATGTCCAAATATATAACATCTTAATCCCAGAACCAAAACTACAACCCAGATTAGGGATTTTTAAAAATAGGCTATACTACATTTAGGAGTGCATCAGCTTTCCTAATCCAAGGAAAAATATTAGTTTTTATAAAACATTAAGAAGAGAGGAAGTAAAGTACTATACAATCACAATTAAGAAAAATAGGGCATTATATTTAAAAATTTCTTGGTAAAAATGATATTATATCACTACTGCCAATTAAAAGAGGAGGCTTCAGAAGAAAGGAAGATGCAAGAAGTGAAAAACTTCTTGAGAATATTTGTTTGAGAATACCAGAACTGAAAAGCTTCTTGAGAATATTTGTTTGAGAATATGGTTTAGAGTTCTGGTACAAGACTTAAAATATTTACAATGGGTCAACAAACACTGATAAAATACAGGTTTTTCCTTTATTTGAATGGCTTTAAACTGAAAAAGCAGCAAGAAGCCAAAAAGTAGCAATTATACTACTGAATATAAGAATAGCAGTAGAAAGGCCCAACATTCAAAGGAATCTATATTCAAGAAAAAAACTGGCAATGAAATCCAGTTTCAGCTATTTATAAGTAAATACAAATAATATGGGTGATTAACAGGGTAAACTAGAAACCCTGATGGGGACAAATTTAAAATACATATGCTATCCTTAAGAGACTGAGTAGGGTTAGACTTATTACTGTAACATAACTGTGAAAGTTTAAAAAATTCTGTAGCTACATATCCAGATCCGCACACAATGCTTTGCACACTGTGGGCACTAATGAACTGACTAGCTCAAAAGGAGTAAAAAAAAAAAAAAAAAAAAGGAACAGTAAAGTACCACTGAATAATGAAAAAAAAAAAAAAAACACAAAGTAAAAAAAGCCAAGAACTAGAGAAAAGGGGAAAATGGAGAAAAGAGATAATGTACAGATCAACAGAGAAAGAAGTAATACTACTGTGGGAGTATACTTTAAAGACTCCTTGGAAAGAAACAGAAAAGGAATTCAGGAAACATAACAAATCTGATGCTGAGTTGGCTTATCTTAATGATGAAAAACTTTACATCTATTCACTTCACAAAAAAGCAGAAACTTGATGCTATTTATTTCTTCAAAATAGAGGAAGCAATAAGATAAGTTACAACACTGAATCTTAATCTGATCAATAAGGAAGAAACTGCTGATGTCAAAATTATGGTACCTTTCAAAAGAAATTATCACCCCATCTTAGAAACAGTGATGCAGGAAAAGAAAGCTAGACATAGTTTGACATGTGCTCTAGATTTATGGAAGAGCATATGTGAAAAATTCAAAGGTAAGAACCTACAGTCTAATATTACATCAGTCCAAGGATGAGAAACTCAAAAATTAAATGTCTGTGAAACATGATTCTGAAAGGGAAAAGGAACAGCTACCTAAAGAGACAAATGTGCATAGATAAAAAAAAAAAATCACCAATCAACTTACATTTTTAAGAAGACACAAAGAATGTATACAGTAGCAGGGGTAGGAAAAGGAATTTGAATATAAAAGTATGGCAAGACTCCATAAGAATATCTGGAGTACTGAATCTCAAAATAAATTGTGGCTGGTGTAAAAGATTAAGATCAATAAAAAGGTTTTAAAATATATGTAAAGAGTCCAGAGGAAAGTCAAAATAAAACTAGGTCTGCAAATGAGCAAGGGGGGTTGATGACTAACAGGGGGTGAGAGAAGATTCTCATTTTCACTACCAAAGAAAGAGAATAAAAATGGTTAACAGAAAGTTGAAAATTCATGATTAAGCAAGATAGGTAAGAATGCTTCTAGCAATCAGTCCTCAAGGAGGTCAAATCACCAAGACTTGGAAGTGAGGGTTGCTGAAGCACTTGTCAGTGAGATCTGTTTCCACTATGGCATAATGTTTCCACTATCATCGCATAAATTTAAAACTGGAAAGAACCTCAAAGACCAGGGAGTCTAATCCTCTCATTTTACAGATAAGGAATTTAGGCATAGAGATTCATTGGTGATTTGCTCATGGTCAGAAAGCAGAAGAACCAGGATTTTAACCCAGATCTGTTGACTTAAAACCCAGCATTCTTTATGCTATACCATAGAGATTAGACTATAGCAGTGACTGTTGAAAGAGTAGAAAACTCTGTTTTGTAGAGGTAGAGTAGCACGGGTGTAGAATATTGAAAATACTGTCTGAAATCATCTATGTCTTCTCATTATTTTAAAATTCACAATTCAGAATGATTAAAACAAACAAAAAGAAGCAATTTTCATATACTATTTAGCACTTGTCAGATAATCAGTCCCTGTGTCTTGTTCCTTAGCTTGATAAATCATGAAAGTCTTGCTTATTAAACATGTCAATAGAAAGAACCAACCTACAAGAACTGGCTGAAATTCAATTTTTGCGAAAATCCAGTACTAATCAAATGCCTGACACATCATAAGTGCCTAATAATTGGTTATGGTTCGAACAACTGAGTAAAATAGAAGAAAGGACTGAGATGTCCATTCTTGTCAAGCTGGATTCTATGATTTCCAAGAATAAGAACCATCCACATGCCTCTTAAATGACTGTGCTGTCCTAGTCAAGTAGTGGTGGTGCATTTAAAACTTTAAATTGCCCAAGTATTGACATTTTGATTTAGGAATACCAACATAAATTACTGGCTTTGCTGAATTGTTTCAAAAAATTTATTATAAGGGATTGCTCATTGGGTAGAAAAGTAGAGAAGAGGATATATAACATAGAAGAATATACATAAAAATGATATAAAAACAAAAGATAACCATAACACCAAGTTCTCATTTTGAAGCAGAACTTTATTCATATCTAAGACTACTGGATTTAAGGTAACTATTGCCTAAGAAAATGATACTGGAACAACTTTATACTATCCTGTGTACACTCAGAGGAAATGTCAGATATAAAGGAAGACAAAATAGCAGCTGAACTGTGTGAGCTGTCTGAAACCGTGAGGCAATTAAAGATCCTTAAAGAAATACTATTTGGAAGTTTACTTGGAAACTAATTACTAACCTCTTACTAATGAACAGGAACTGACAACAAGTTAAAAGCTGAGGAAAAAATAAAAAAGCTTGAAGTAGAGACTCCACGGTGATCCATACTTTTTATGAAGCTTTTAATTACATAGCCTATATGGAGAACTAGACCTCTGCAGATTGAATACAAAGGACTATTTATATTTGTGACACAATGAACTTTAAAATCCCTACAGAATTCCTAGGTTTCCGTTGGAATATGGATAACATGACTCTGACCTGGATTCATAAAACATCCCAGAAGTTGCAGTGTTAACTAGAACCAGCTCTATCTTTATTTCCAAGGCCTAGACAAGAACTTGTGGCAAAGAATGAATCTCAGATAGATTGAACAAAACCATCAAAGAAATACTGAATGTTTCAGGCCTATTAAGTATTCAGAAAAATTGGGAATTCTCCAGTATTAAAGAAAGGATGAGTTGAGGAAGAAACTCAGCATGAGAAGTGTTGTGATAATAGAATATGGGATAGGTCCATGAAGCAATGTATACAATCAACATGAATGACTCCCAACCATTCCAAGAGTGGAGTTGTAAAACTGTGTTTCTGAGATGATGGAAGTCTCTCAGGAACTTACTAAAGGCAACTGCATCATCAAAAAGTCCATAGTGGCAGGATGTAGAAGATTGATTTTGTATGTGTGTGTGTGTGTGTGTATGTGTGCGCACGCGCGTGTGCACTACTGAACTCTGCATAGGAGAAAAGTGATTGTATGTCATACCAATCCGAGATGCCCTGGACAATCTGACAGGCAGTGAGCTCAGTTTTGGACTTGAGTACATGGTATCCTAGGAAAAGGTGATCCCATCTCGGATCATTCCATTAGGTTTCTACCAATTTGAAAACATGCCCCAAAGGATTTCTAGGACCCCTGCTATTTTCAAAAGCACATGAAAAAAAATCGTTGGGTGATTTTGAAGAAAGGTCATAAGTCAAATTGCAAGAGATTGAGAAATGAATGAAAAGAAAGGAAGTAACAGTGACAAGCATAAGATAACTTTGACTAAATTTAGAGAGGAGATGTATTGGACAACAGCTTGAGGGTCAAGTAGATTCAAATAAAGATTTGTATTTCCCCAGGGGACACACTGGCATGTTTCTAGGGGACAGATCTTTCCAGGAAGAAATTAAAAGGAGGGAATGGAATGATTGCCAAAGGAATGGGAGGGGCTAGAACCAAGAGAGCAACTATAACTGATGGCAGGATTGGAAAGAAGAATAACCTCGTGCTCAGGGACTGAGCAAAAGAAGAGAGAATAGGGGATAATGTGGAAGGGTATTGATATGGAGAATAGGGAAGATGGAGCTTTGGGTGAATGTCCTATGCTTTCTAAGTAAAGTTTGCTAGCAAAGTCCTCAGCTGAATGAGAGGGGATAGCAAGTGCTGTAAGAGACACTCCAGGAGATACAACTATTGTGGAGACTAGGGAAATGAGGCCCCTGGAGATTAAATAACATAAATTGTAATGGACCCATCAGTATTGTATGACTTTTCCCAACTTACTGTCACATGAATAGAAGCAGATGGAGGAGAAAATGTGTAAAGTAGTAAAGATAGAAGAAGAGGTACATAAGTGGTGAGAGAAGTCAAGGATTTGGATTTGGCAAAGCATGAACAACAAATGATAGAGGGAACAAGTGATTCAAGAGTAGAGGACAATGTAACATTAAGCTAATTAACAACAGAGTAGGTTAGGAAGGAAAGAAAGTGAAACCAGAATTGAGTGATAACGTGGGAGATTAATGAGGGATAAAGAGATTAAGTTACACCAAAGATGAAGAATAATTTTAAAGAGTAACACAGAGAGACAGATGGAAGCTTAGGTCAGACAGAGAAAATTCAGAGTTCTTAATTATGGAAGTAGACTATTCCTGTGCATGAGTGAGGTGGAGAGAAGGTAAAGGATATGGCAGGTGAGGTGCTGATGAACCTGGAAGTCAGGGTATTTGAGGGACCATCAGCATGTATGCTGAAGTCTCCAAGTATAAGAGAGTACTGGTGTGGAAAGGACACTTTCCACTACAGCTGCGCCTGAGAAAGGAAGATTATCCATTGGTTAACAGAAAACTGTCAAACTCGATATGCTTATATATCTGGATGGAGCAAATCTCAGAGGAGAGGTTGCAAGCAGAGTCTGGAAATGGCAGTGAGGAGCAAAAAGTATGCTTATCCTCCTCCTGATTTAGTGTTCAGGAACCATAGGGAAGGTTCATCAGGACTGGAAAGTGTAGCTAGGGATTTAGTGTCTTCTGGAGGGAGCCAGGATTCCCTGAGTACCACAAAGTAGAAAAACCACAAGAGGAAAAGAACTAAGATAAAGAAAAGTTCATTAATAATAAAGCAAAAAGTTCCAGAGAGCAAAATGGAAGGTAAAGACAAAAGCAGGTTGAAATTTGACAGGTTGAAATAGATGGAGATGAGAAAATGGGGAATAGGACAGGGCTGGTTCTTTCTTAGGCAGAATCTTAGGATTCCGCATGACATAGACTGGGAGAGGAGGAAACTGGAGTTTGCTAACTATAGGATAGAGATGTCTTGCATTTTGACTGGGCCTCCCAACCTCAAGTCCTGTGAATGGTAGAAGACAGTGACATTTTTTTTTTTCAAACACTACAGAATAAAGATTAGGTCTGTCAGTGGATGGTGGCCCTTCTTGTAGATGAGGTCCTGGCAGCAAAAAGTCTGGCATCTAAATCTTTGATCTTAGGCTAGGATCCCGGAAGCAAAGATCAAAGTCAAAGGCTCTGATCCTGGAAATTCTATTCTTCAATGTGAGTTGCCCTCATTTTTCTTCTAAGTTTCAGTCCACCAACTGTCAACCAACTGGACATTTTAAACTAGAAGATCTAAAGGCATTCCAAACTTGACCTGTTCAAAACAGAGTTCATTATCTTTTCCCTAAAATCTATTATTCTTCCATATTTTCATATTTTCTGTAGTAGTATTAGTTTCCTTTCAATCAACCAAGTTTGTAACTTCAGTGTCATTCTCAACTCCTCAACTCTCCTTCATGTCCCAGGTATCTACTTCTACCTACACATCTCTCCAATCTATTTCTCTCTTTACCAGGACAACTACAATCCTAATTCACAGCTCCCTCACTCCTCAACTGGACTAATGCAATAATATATTAATTTGTCTCCCTACCATGTCCTTACCTCTCCAATCTATCCACACAGCTGCCAAAGCAATTTTTCTAAAACAGTCATATGGAAAATTTTACCTTGTCAAGAATGAGAAATAAGGAAGCTCTTATAAGAAGTAGTTGAGATCATTTAATCATGTTTCCAGTTATGCCAATATGTGTTTTTAAAAATTATTCTGACAAACATTAGCAAATTTAAGAGCAGGGTCAAAAATTGAGAGAAAAATCCAAAATAAAATACACAACTTCCACCAAACAAAAATGTTTTCAGGAGTAATCATCTACCTACTATGCTATGACTTTTTTTTAAAGTAATACTAATAATGAAATGAAACAACAAAGACTGTGTTAAAGAATCTTGAGATTAATGTGGAGAATAAGTATGGTCATTTAGGCTTTTTTATTTACCAAGCTAGTTAGAAATATCAATATTATTGAACTCTCATCTACAAAAATGCAGTGATACCATTTTCTTGATGCTTATAAATCTAGCTTTCCTCAATCTAATATAAAAATTATACATCAAACCTGCCTGAAATTTTTTAAAAATTTCATTTTTCTACTTAAATGGGGGGGAAGTATTATTTTTTGGACACATAAATCAGTTATATTGGTCTACTCTTAAAAAAAACAAGTACTGAAAAGTTATTTTAAACATTCTATTAAGTTTGTCTCCTGCTATTAAGTTGTGGGGGAAAGGGGGAAGAGGGAATAATTCTTAAGTACTGACCCTTGCAATGAAATTTGTCTTTCTGTAATAGCATATCCCCAACCCCAATTTAATAAATTATACTTCCCTATTTCCCGAATAAAATTCAACTTTTGGAACATTTCATTATAGGGCACTTTAAGCCTCTCACAGTGAAAATTCTTATCCATCAATTAAGCTCTACTGCTTTGGCAGTAGCCCTTCCTATCACCTAACAAGATAAGATCTCTACTTGTTGGGCATACATATTAACAATTGTATTTTAATTGTCACCACGGTTGACAAGTTATAATGTGACAGCAACAGATTATCTTTTTTTTTTTTTTGCTTCTGGTAATTCTAATACCATCCATTGACCACAAAGAAAGGTAATTTATTTAGACAGTGTCAACTATGGGGATTGTCACTTTTTCAAAATCAGTTAAGACTTTGAAATAAACCTTCTTTACCTAAAATATTCTTCTTAAAATGATAATACATCTTTTCTTCTCAAGACATAACACACACACACATATATATATATACACACATATACATGTATGCTTATATGTATATAAGTGAAAGAACACAGATTAGTGTCTACAATGAGGAAGTCAGTTCATGACATCTACTGTTCAGTTCTCTATTTCTAGATTCTAGATATAGAAATTTATTTTCATTTATTTATTTATTTATTTAAATTTTTTTTTGCTGAGACAGTTGGGGCTAAGTGACTTGCCCAGGGTCATACAGCCAGGAAATGTCTGAGGGTAGATTTGAACTCAGTTCCTCCTGACTTCAGGGCTGGTGTTCTATCCTCTACACCACCCAGCTGCCCCTAGATATAGAAATTTAAATAGTACTTTCATTTAAGCATCATTTTAATAGTACTTCTGTCTTGATAGGGTTTTTAAAGGGTTTGAATTTCAGAGGCCATTCATTTTACACTAGAATTAAAACACTTAACTTTGACAGTAGAAAAATAAACAAAACATCAGGTGTACACAATACATTTACTAATGCTGAGATTCAAAAGGATGCCAAAAGTGAGCTAAAAAAATGTAAGACAGAGAAGTGAAATAGCAAAACTAGTTTAGTGACACAGTCAAAAGAATAACTTAACCTATCCAATAGCCTAAGTGGCTAGACAGATTAATCAGAATGTGAGAGAACAAGGCAACCATATCACAACTGTGCAGTAAATCAAATACTGTCAAATATACATGAAAACATTATACTTAATAGTCAATTTTTAACCATCCACACATGGAGTATTTATATGACTTTCCTATTACTGAAAGGACATTTTTCAATGATGTTCTACTGGAAATGGAAGATTTGAGTCAGAAGATCTGAGTGTGAGTCCTAAGTCACAACTTCTCTGAGCCTCAGTTTTCTTATCTATAAAATAGGGCAGGCACTTTACAATATTATTTTGGAAAATATTTTCTGTGTACCATATAAAATGCCTTATAAATAAGAGCTATTATTTTTATCCATGCTAATATGCTTTCCTCTTCCAGTTAAAAATTTAATAATCATGAGAAAGCCTTGAAACATTACAGATCTTGAAGATTTCATGTTTAATTAGCTAGCTCATCTAAAAAGTAATACTGTTTCATTTGATTTAGCTTTGAATAATATTTCTCTTACCTATTCTCCACAGTTATTGCTTCATTATGAGGATAGCTCCAGAACTGAAACATCCCTGATTTACTATTGTTCTGATAACAAAAAAATTAGCATTTTAAAAACAATCAAAATGCAAAACAAAACTAAGACATGTTCTTTAGTTTATGTTGAATATGTCTTACCTGTGATCTTTTCTGTGGGTTCTCTGACAAGCTAAGCTCTATCAGTTGTTCTACTGGAATTTCCAAATGATTCTATAAAGCAGAACATCATTTTTATAAAAAAAGAAAAATATAATGTATCTCAGATCCCTGCTCATGTTCTATGTCAAGAAATACACAGTAAAACCCTGAAATAGAATTCTCTTACATACAAATAAATAATCCCTACTAATTCTAGCAGAAATAATCAACATATGCTGAAAAGAGAATTAGATAAGTTTGTTGTCTTAAAAATTTTGCATATAAAAATATCAATGAAATATTCACTGTTCAGCCCTAAACAGATCTAAAGCTTACTCTTTTAAAAAACATTTTACTTTTAACATTTTAACCAAAATTAGAAGGCTAAAGTATTTTTTACAACCTCAAAATGAATTATTGACAATCTTAAAATTTCACAAAATTTACAAGACTATTTATTTTCAAAAATAATTAGGAAACGTGCTCATTTCATTATCAACGCTAACTTCCTTTTCTGCAATTACTGAACCTAATAAAAATTTAACATAGTTAATCAAGTCTTAGTTACAATGAGTAATCTCCAGCCTCATTAAAATTAACTAATGGCTCTGACATGTAAGAATTCTCAAGAACTGACATTTAAACAATATACTCAGATAAAAAGATGTCTTAAAATACTGTTACTGAATAAAAATAAATTTTATATATTGACATCAAACTTATTTATCCTTACCTTTTTCAGCTTACCTGAAAGAATATGTATGAAAAAAATAAGTTAGTCTTTATATAAGTTTGGTGGAACATTAAAAATAAACCCCCTTTAAAATGAGTTATCTTCCAAGAGAAGTATGAACATCTAGGATTACTTACCACCTGCTGCACTCTCCCTTCCAGATGGGAGGTTTTTACTTTCAGGAATGAAGACATCTGATTCCAAACTCCAGTGAGGTAAATTCTATAACAATATTTGTTTTAGAATAGACTTAACACTAAGTATTAAAGAAGGTCAGCTGCATTTTCTTAATGCAATTTTTATTATTCACTAAATATTATAATATATGAACTACATACTCTAGTAAACATTAATGCTTCAATTTCTTTTTTTGCCCTGTGCTTATTATATACATTGTGGTTTATTACTAAGGTTGGGGAACAGACAAATATTGTTATCAATCCAATACAAACCTGAAACACTTGTTGCAAGCTTTTAATCCAAAGGAAAGAGATAGAGACTGGACCTGTGATTTCACTGATGTAGAGAACTTCCAGATGAAGAAACTCCTTCTACCAATGCAAATTGGCACCTTCTCTGCAATTTTTAGTCTTAAAGAGTTGCCTAGCACACTGAGAGGTTAAATTACTTGCCCAGGGTCACACAGCCAGAATAGGTCAAAGGTGGAACTGGAACCCAGGTCTTCCTAGTTCAGAAGCCAGCTCTCTCTTTCTCCACTATGCAACACTTCCTTTTAAGCCAAAGGAAAACAGGTTTTTAAAGGGACTTATGTTTTAATTATACAGATGTATTACAAATAGTTTAATTTCCCTCAATACCTTGGCACTTAATCGTATGTTCATTAAACCTTCTGCATCTGGGGAACCACTATCAGATCTGAGATGCCACAAAATTCTTACCATATTTAAGCCCATTGTTCACATTATATTCAGCACTGGCCATATCTTTACTAGTACTGGACTCCATAACTGGAGGAAAACTTGGGAAAAAATCAAAAAGAAACTATAAAATTGATTAGAAAATTAAAGAATAAAGTCCTTAAAAAAGAATGAAAAAAGACTAAAAACAAAAGAATCAATTCATTCTAGTGAAAGAAGTGAGATGTGATCTTAAAAAGCATATAGAAAATTATTTTATTAAGGATCAAGACCAGCTGTCCTTTATCTCTACTGAATATGAATTAAAAAATGTCCTGATAGAAAAGTTAATCATGTAATAATGGAATGGAATACTAAAATGGACTACAGAATCTCCTCCTCTTTGACTGATTTAAACCCCTTGTTTCCAATTGGGATAATATGGAATTGTGACTATGACTTTTTGAAAGTAACTTTCAATTTAGGGATTTTATTATTACTCTAGCATACTACTATGATATATGCAGCAGAAATCCTTATATAAAGGATTGTGTTGCTAAGATTAGATGGGAACCTTTTCTTTCTTTCTTTTTTCTTTTTTTGCTGAGGCAATTGAGGTTAAGTGACTTGCCCAGGGTCACACAGCTAGGGAATGTTAAGTGTCTGAGATCACATTTAAACTCAGGTCCTCCTGACTTCAGGGCTGGTGCTCTATCCCCTGCGCCACCTAGCTGCCCCAGATGGAAACCTTTTCAACAAAAGACAGTTTTGTCTTTTACTAACAGCCTGAAGGACTGGCTCATCAATCAACTATCATATTCTATACTATATTGTATCATGTCAACCAGATTGTGTTATGGGAATTTGATCTTAAGGATAGGAATTGCTTTTTTTTTTTTTGGTATACCTCACAGTACCTTGCAGATGGTGCTCAAAAAAAAAATTACTCAATGATTTGTTGACTTACTTAAGTCCTTTGTTGTGAAGGGTGAAACAAGAAAAAGAACACTGCCTGAACACATTAGTGAAGGCTTTTCCAATTAGAAACATATTTAAAGCATAAGAAAAACTGATTTCACTTGATTTGCCAAAGCTACCAAATGAAAATCTGATTAAACCTAAGAATGAAATTTAAAAAGTATTCTTAAGAGTATGATTCAATTCCACTTAGGAATTGAACTGCTATTCTTACAAAGTATTTTAAATTCCAAATGATGTCATACCTCATGAGGGACATTTGAGATAGGAAGATGACTGCCATAGATCCCACCAAACGAATTTCTTTTCCCCATTATGTTGAAGTTGCTCCTCTGTTTCCTCAAAATTCTCCTATATAAGTGCAGGACAGGTACATTTATGTAAGTGATATCTTACCCATAAAAGTAAAACAAAAGTTTCGCACTTCCTGTCTAAAAGAGGATAAGAAACTATAAAGAAGGCAAAATACATAGGATGCCTGGTGACACTGTAAGGAATTAGCCAGTAAAAGAAGATTAATTATAGTAAGGAGACACTTCAAAGACAGCTAAAAGCAGATAGGAAAGATCAGGTTAATAAGAAATCAAAAGAGGAAGATGAGAGAAGATAAATTCTAGAAAAAGAGGTAAAACAGGATGAATTATTTAGAATTAATAAGTCATGGCCTTTCCTTTACTAAAGTCCATTATGATCTACATAGGTCATAGACTTAGAAACAGGGCAGGCACCACCTACCTACTCAATGCAAAATGAGGAATACTAAAGAACTACCTACCTAAAGATCTCTACCCTTTTAACATTCTAATAAAGTACAATTTTGTTCAAACTCTACTGCACTTATATCTATTTTGTATTATGGTAATTTGCTACCTTCTAGGTTGCAATCTCCCTACTAAACTGTCCTTGTTAGATAATTGATAAAAGTGTTGTTTTGCTCTTCTTTCAGAAGAGGAAGCTAAGGATCAGATCAGGGAGGAAAAATACTCATTTTTCAAGGTTACATACATAGCTACTGCAACCATATGTGGTTCACCATAAGTGGAGAACTAATTCAAATTTTCTGGGTCCAATTTTAGTATTATAGGACCCAACTTTTTTTTACTCTATCTCTCTGGAAGGAATAATGTGTTCTTTAATTGTAGTTCTCCAAAAGTACTAGAACGGCGTTTTTCACAATAATAGGAACACAGGAGTCATTGAATAAATGTTTGTGGTTGAAAGAATTCTCGACTCCAATTCTTGTTACCATGCCAAAAATTCCCAGCCTTCTTTAATGCTATTTTGCAAACATGCCTATAAATAGAGAGTGTCTGAAAGATTTAGAAAACACTGAGTGTCACACTAGAAGCTAAGGAGGGCCTTCGGAAACCATGAGTTAGAGAAGGTAGAAGCTGGTCTGCCATGAGGAAGTGGAGTATTCTGTGGTCTATTTGTGTCGCCCAGCGCCCAGGACTTGGCCACGGGATGGACTCCTAAAGGCTGGTAATGCGGGAAATTCAGATTGAGGAAGGGAGGGGAGGCAGCTTTGAGGTCTTGAGGACCCGAGCTGAGAGGGGGGGTGGTGGGCATAAAGGCCCAGAGGAAATGGTCCCGGGCAAGAACAGGGCTCGGTCCTGCCTGGGGGAGGCGGAGAGCCCAACTTGGCAGAGGTCAAGGGTGGAGCATCAGAAATAGTCATCCCGCCTCCTAGCCTTGCCCTGCTCTGACGGGTGGGCAGTGACCCCTGGGGGTTGAGCGGGAGCCTTTGGGCAGGAAGCTGCTTGAGAAATGGGGGGGGGTAAGGGAGGCCTTTCAAGGCCCCTCCTTCTTAGGCAAGTGCTAGTCACAAAGCAGGGAAGGGGAAGGTTGGGAGAAGGGGTTTCCCGGGGGGTGGGCCCGCTTACCCCACGGCGCCCTGGGCCCACGTGCCGTCCTTGTCTTCCTTGGTAGCTCCTCTACCCGCCTGAGCGCTGGCCTCCTCCAGGTGCAGTAGGAAGGACCCGGAACAGAAGGCCGGCCTGGCCACGCTGAGGGAGCAAGGTGGGGAGGTGCACAGGGCTGCATCGCCATTGATGGACATGTGGGCTCCACAGCCCGGCGCGGTCGAGGGCGCCGGGCCAGACCGCGGGCCTGGGGAAGTGACCCCTGGCCGGTGACGCGGCGGCTGCGGCTGCGGCAGATCCCCCCGAGGGGTTTCCTGGGCCCAGGTCGCTAGGTAACTACAATTGCCCCCGGCCTCCTCCTCCTCAGGGGCCGCGTTCCACCAGCACGGGGAGCATTCCCGGGGCCGGAACCTGGACCCAGAGCCTGGAGGGGTCCTCACTACTGCCTCGGGTGATGGGCGGAGCCTGGGGGAGGAAGCTGTCGGCCTGCGTCCCCTAGCACCCTCGGTTTCCCATTTCTGCAACTTGTCGGCAGCGCGTCGTCTGGAGGGCGGTCTCGTGGGCTCTAGAGGGCTGGGGAGGCCCCATACTTCTAATGGAGGTGGGCGCCCCAGTGGGGTGCCAGGACCTCTGAAGGGCATCCGGGCCCCTGCCGACTGCCCACGAGCCAGCTCTGCTGAACGAGAGCCTCGGCTGGTACCCAGGGACCCGTTGCTCCTGGCCCTAGGCTGTTCTGCCAGCCTGTGCAAGTCCAATCACAATGATGGCCGGCTCTGGGTAGGAGCCCAATCTCCACGTGCTCCCAGGCACCTCCAGCTCCCGAACCACCTGCTCCTTGTCACTTTGGCCTTCCAGTCACCACGTGCTCCCAAGGTGTGAGGACGGGCTCTCGTCTTCCAGCCCCAGCCCTGTTCTCTTGGCTGTGCTGGGTCAAGAAGTGCTCCCCCGTCCCTGTACTCCCAGTCCCTGCCTGTTCCCGCCTGACACATGCTTCCCCCAGTCACTGGGTGCTCCCCATCACTCCTCTCAGCAACCTCAGAGATACTCCAAGCTGCTGACTGCTTCCGGCAACTCAGCCTTCAGCAACTTGACGCTCTCAGTCACTCAGCTCCCACTATTATGCTGTCAGTTGTCATTCTCCCTGCTAGTTGGCAAAGCTGCTACAGGGCTGGGCGTGGGGTTCAGGAGACCTGATCTGGTTCAAATCCAGCTCAGAGTATCTGCTAGCTTTGGTCCCTGACTTAGACTTAACCTTTTGTCTGCCTCAGTTTACTCAACTCCAAAATGGAGAGCATAGCAACCTCTCCCTCTCTCCTCTGCACTCTATGCATTGCCATCTAGCTACCCATATAATATAAGCACTCTACTTCCAGTTAACTCTTTTTCCACTAATTATACTTTTCTGTCTTGTGCTTCTTGCTCTCAGGGATTGTACATCCTGGCATTGTTTCCACATTACTACTTTTCCAGTGACTATATTCCCATGGAATAAAACTCTTAGTCTTCTCAGTGATTGTATTTCCAGGTGGTACTTCCATTTCATCATGAAATGCTAAAAGTTTTAGGGATGATATAAGTTAAGTTTCCTGTCAAGCTTTCTTTAAGCTTGTCTTTTCCTTCCACTGCTTCTTGATGTTTTTATAAGGTAATAATTCCTCATAATCCTCTAGCATTAAACAATTTTATATTTTAAAAATCTTTTTATTATGAACCTGACAAATGAACAATATTTCTTTAAATAAGAACAGGAAAAGTGTCATTATGTGACACTGAATATTTACTTAAAGGTTTTAAATGTTATTTAACATTTAAATATGGATATAACAAATGCCCTCCAAATGATTATTTTAATATACAAAGCATGGTAGAAAAAGAGGATTTTATATGTGAAAGTGCAAATCTTCATTACATAAAACATGCTTTAAAAAGTATATGATAAATTTAACGTTACTTTTAAAGTTCTTCCCTATGTTTCTTTTTTTTCTTCTATTTTGTATATTTTTAAATAGCTTCTGTGACTTTTTTTTTTCCAAATTTTCCTTTAATTTTGGCAGTAAAAACAGTTTTTTTGTTTGTTTTTGTGCTGAGGCAGTTGGGGTTGAGTGATTTTCCTAGGATCACACAGCTAGGAAGTGTTAAATGTCTGAGGTCACATTTGAACTCAGGTCCTCCTGACTTCAGGGCTGGGGCTCTATCCACTGTGCCACTTGACTGCCCCTAAAAAGTATTTCTAGTATACCTTCTATCCCAATACAGCTCTCACAACCAAATGAATAAAACACAATCTTTATAACAAATAAACAGTCAAGCAAAATAAATCTACAATTGCTGTGTCCAAAGATGTCTCATTGTAAATCCTGAGTCTATCATATGTCAGAAATGTATAGAAATGCTTCATCTTTGGTCCTCTTGAGTCATGGTCATTGCACTCATCATAGCTCTGAAATCTTTCAGTTTTTTTCTTTTTTACAATGTTACCATGTAAATTTTCCTGGTTCTGCTCTGTTCACTCTGTAACAATTCATATAAATCTTTCCTGGTTTCTCTGAAAGGGTCCTTTGATCATTTCAAACTATTGAATTATTCAGTATTTCATGAGTATTTTTGGTGTGAGGGGGCTTGCCAATTCCTCTCCAGGGCTCCTCATCTGCCTTTGGTGTTTACCTGGCATAATTCTCACCTAAGGCTCCAAGAAGTTGTAGCATGTGCAGTGGTCACAGCCCAGTAAATTATCTTGATATACAGGCCAAACTAAGTTGAAAGTAACTAAAAGACCTCAAAACCATGGATGAGATAGGGAGGTATCTATCCCAGCAAGGAGAGATGAGAACAGTTTGTTCCAAGGGCTATGAAGGTGGCTTAAGCAGGTGCTGTGGAGCACTCAGATTGATCAGACATTGAAGATGCCAAATTCATCCACTACATCCCAGGCCATCACAGGTTGTCTTGACTTTTATCTTGCTACTGGACTCTGATGACTCTGGAAGAATGAGGCTGACAACTCTGTGTAATACTGCCTCACTTAAATGCAATTTATGCACGAGTCAAGACATTACCCCATGATGTCTCTGGTTTTCTTTGAAAATAAAGGACACAGATTGGCTAAGATGACAGAAAAAGATAATGATAAATGCTGGAGAGGATGTGGGAAAACTGGGATTGATACATTGTTGGTGGAGTTGTGAACTGATCCAACCATTCTGGAGAGCAATTTGGAACTATGCTCAAAGGATTAAAAAACTGTGCATTGCATATCCTTTGATCCTGCAGTGTCTTTGCTGGACCTGTATATTCCAAAGAGATCATAGACTAGGGAAAAGGACCCACATGTACAAAAATGTTTGTAGCAGCCCTTTTTGTAGTGGCAAGGAACTGAAAATTGATTGGATGCTCATCATTTGTGGAATGGCTGAATAAGTTATAGGTATATGAATGTAAAGAAATATTACTGTTCTATAAGAAATGACAAGCAGTCTGATTTCAGAAAAGCCTGGAAAGACTTAAATGAACGGATGCTCAACAAAGTGAGTAGAACCAAGAGAATATTATACACAGTAATAAAATTATGTGATGATCAACTGTGATGGACTTGGCTCTTTTCAACAATGAGATGATTCAAGGCAGTTTCAATAGACTTGTGATGGAAAGTGTTATCTCCATCCAGAGAGAGAACTATCGAGACTGAATGTGGGTTAATGCATAGTATTTTCACCTTTTGTTGTTTGCTTGTTTCCACCCTTTGACCTGATTCTTTTTGCACAGCATGACAAATAGGAAATTATGTTTGGAAGAATCGCACATATTTTTTTATTTTTAAATTATAGCCTTTTATTTTCAAAATATATGGATAATTTTTGACATTCACCTCTACAAAACCCTGTATTCTAAATTTTTCCCCTCCCTTCTCTCCCTTCCCTCAGTCAGCAAGTGATCTAATATGTGTTAAACATGGACTCTGTTGGATTGCTTTCTGTCTTGGGGACAAGGAAGAGGGGAGAGGGAGAGGAGAAAATTTTGGAACACAAGATTTTGCAAAGGTGAATGTTAAAAACTGTCTTTGAATATATTTGGAAAAATAAAATACTATTAAAAACATTAAAAAACTTATATGTTCTTCTCATTGTCACATAGTAGAATTTATTTATTGCTGTAAGAGCACTTTAAATTTGTTAAATTAATTGATCCTCACAACAACCCTGTGAGGTACTGCAATAAGTTCCAAATGAACATGTAAAACCTAGATATAAATTGTCATACTATGTATGTATAGGGGAAGATTTGATAACCAAACAAGGGATTAAAGAGAACCAGAGATAACCAAACAAGGGATTAGAGAGAATCAAGAGATCATAAAATGGAAAATTTTATACACATAAAATATATTTTTTGGTGTGTGTGAACAAATTTAGTTCAACATAAAACCTAGATATAAACTGTCATATTATGTATGTATGGGGAAGATTTGATAACCAAACGAGATTAAAGAGAATCAGAGATAATAAAATGGACAATTTTACACACATAAAATTATTTTTTTTGTGGTATGAACAAACCTAGTTCAGCTAGATTAGATGAAAAACAGTTAATTGAGAAAAAACATCTATGAAGTAAATTTCTCTGATAATTTCTGTCTTATTCCAACACATTAAAAGAATAGATTCAAATTTATAAGAAAAAGAACCATTCCCTATTTAGTAATTAATGAAAAAGATAAAATGGCAATTATCAGAGGGAGAAATCCAAGTTATCTATCGCATATGAAAAAATACTCCAAATTACTAATTAGAGAAATAAGAATAGATTTAATTCTAGAAAATAATTAAAGCAGCTCTGAGGTTCTATCTCAGACCTACAGATTGGCAAAGATACAAAATAAAAATAAAATGACAAGTGTCGAAGGTAGAGGATGAACTTAGCCACACTAGTGCACCAGGTTGAGCTATAAATTAGTATAACCATTATGGAAAAATTTGAAACTGTGCCAAAAATATTACTAACCTGTTTAAGCCTTTTGACCCAGAATGCCGCTGTTAGACCTATATTCCAGAGATTGAAAGAAAAAAAAAAGGTTTTATATGTTGAAAAATATTTATAACAGTTCTTCTAAGGGTGCCCATCAATGAAGAAATTGGTGAATAAATGATAACGTGATTACAGTGGAATATGTGCTGTAAGATGATGAAGGAGACAGTTGGGGAAAAAACTGGGAAGACTTGTATGAACCAATGCTGATCAAAGTGAGAAGCAAGAGAAAAATTTATATAGCATCATAGTATAAATAATTGCTTTCAAAGACTTAAGAACTCTAATGAATGAAATGATCAATCATGATTTCAGAAGCTCAGTGATTCTACTTATTGCCTGTCAGATGATGGATTAAATATGAAGAATGAAATACAAAATTTTGGACATAAGCAAGATGGAATTTGTTTTGCATGACTACACATATTTGTTACAAGACTTCTTTTTTTCTTTGGAATGTGAAGGAAGTAAAAGGAGGGAAATATTTGTTAATTGAGAGGTGAAAATAGAGAAAATAAATGTTTAATTGAAAAATAAATAAATAAAAGAATAAAATGAAATATCATTGAAAATTAGTATGAGATCTGGATTCTACTTCCCTCAAATAAAGTCCTTTAGAAACTGTCAAAAAAATTTTTAGTCTCATGTATTTTGGACAATAGATTTTTATCAGAAAAAATTATTGCAAATATTTTCCCAGTTAATTCTTCTACTTGTAATAACAACTCCATTATTTGTACAAAAACTTTGCAATTTTTTGTGATGTAATTTGTTCCAATTTATCTTCTATGATCTTCTCTATTCTTTGCTTGATCATGAATGTTTTCTTATTCATAGTTGCAAAAGGAATTTTCTTCTTCAGTCCTCTATTATCTTTTCTAATCATGTGAGCTTTTATATTTACTTTATCCATTTATTTGGAGATTTTTGTGGTGTATGGTGTAAAGTGTCCGTCTAAACCCATTTTTTTTCTCAAATTGTTTTCCCAGTTTTCCCAGAAGTTTTGTTAAAGTTAATCTATACCCTAGAAGTTGAGAACTTTAGGTTTCCTAACATTTTGGTACTGTATTTATTTGCTTCTATATGTTAAATACTTACTCTACTTCACATATTAATTTTTTATGTTTTAACTGATACCGATAGTTTTGATAAATAAAATTTTTAATGTATAGTCTGAAATCTGACACTGATAGGCCCACTTCCTTCTTATTGTTTTTATTATTTTCCTTGAATCTTGAACTTTTGTCCTTCCAAATGAATCTTGTCATTTTTTTCTAACTTTCTAAAGTAATTCTTTCATAATTTGATTGAAAAAGTTAATTTGGGTAGCATTGTCATTTTTAATATTGTCATCCATTGTTAGCAATAAATACATCTCTACTTACTGAAAAGTCTATAAGAATTCTTATGTGAACCTCAGTAAATGGATTCCTAAATATTATATGTTCTCTAGTAATTTTGAAGGTTATTTATCTTTATCTTTCTTCTGGACTCAATCAAAAACACAATCAAGTATAATGAGTACTGAACAAGTGTCAAGTGCTGAAGCATTTTTTTTCCCATAGAAATACTTTGAATACCAATTTGAAAAGTGTAGAAGCAAACAAGTGCTGAAGTATTACTATATTTAATAAGTGAAAATACTTAAGTTTTTGAAATAAAAATACATTATTTGGCAAAAATTGTTGGGGGAAACTGGAAAGTAGTATGGCAAAAACTTGCACCATTTACCAAGATAAGGCCAAAATGAACATATGACTTAAATATGAAGAGAAATTTTAAAAGAAAATTATAATTTTTTTTTAAAAAATGAACTAAATATAAAGAAAAATTTAAAGGAATAAAAAGAGAAGACATATTACTTATCTGATTTATGGATAGCCAAAGAATTTATGAGTAAACAATAAATAGAGAGTATAGAAGAAGAGAATGATTTAAAAAAAAACAAACCTACAAGCAAAGTCTCAAAAACAAAATGTAGCCTGGATATAAAACCAATAAAAATTTCTAGAAAAGTTAAAGTAAGAATTAAAAATAGCTAAAATTATTTTTAAAACCAAATGAGAAGGGTAGAGAAATCATGAGAAAAGAAACAAGAGCTAGGGAAGAAAGAATAAAATAGGATTAACACTTAGAAAGAGATACAAAACTTTACCAAAGAAAATAACTCCTTGAGCATGAAAGTGGTCAAATGAGAGCTAATAACTCTATAAGACAACAAGGAATAATAATAAAAAAAGGTCAAAAGATTGAAAAAATTGAAGAAAATATGAACTATCTCATAAGATAAACAATAGATCTGGAAAACAAATCAAGTTAAAAATCATTAAACTATCAATGCCATGAACAAAAAAATGAGCCTAGGTATCACATTTCAAGAAATCATAAAAGAAAACTGCTCAGCAATTTGGAGCTATGCTCAAAAAGTTATCAAACTGTGCATACCCTTTGACCCAGCAGTGTTTCTATTGGGCTTATATCCCAAAGAAATCATAAAGGAAGGAAAGGTACCCAAATGTGCAAGAATGTTTGTGACAGCCCTTTTTGTAGTGGCTAGAAACTGGAAACTGAATGGATGCCCATCAATTGGAGAATGGCTGAATAAATTATGGTATATGAATGTTATGGAATATTATTGTTCTGTAAGAAACGACCAGGAGGATGATTTCAGAGAGACCTGGAGAGACTTGCATGAACTGATGCTGAGTGAAATGAGCAGAACCAGCAGATCATTATACAGGACAACAACATCAATTCTGATGGACATGGCTCTCTTCAACAATGAAATGTTTCAAACCACTTCCAATTGTTCACTGAAGAAAATCAGAGAGAGTGATGTGAAATGTGGACTACAACATAACATTTTCATGCTCTCTATTGATGTTTGCTTGCATTGTGTTTCCTGTATCTGATTTTTATTTCTTGTAGATACGATTTTTCTTGTACAACAATAAGTGTGGAAATATGTATATATACATATTCGATTTGTCAAGTATTTTGACATAATTAACATGTAGTGGATATTCTGCCATCTAGAGGAGGGATCGGAAGTAGGGAGGAAAAATTTGTAACAGAAAGCTTTGTAAGGGTTAATGTTGAAGAATTACCCATACATATGTTTTGCAAATAAAAAATAAAATAAATAAATAAATAGTTAGATATTAATAAAAAAAAGAAAACTGCTCAGTTATCTTAGAACCAGAAACCAAAGTAGACATTAAAATAATACACCTATCACCTCTTGAAATAAATACCAAAATAAAAACTTCCAGGAATATTTAGTTCAAATCCAGAGACTTTAAATCAAGGAAAAAAAATATTGAAAGAGCCAATCTCTCACAAATTGAAATACCTAGGAACCATAATCAGGATCATATGCTAAAGGAGCAAAAAACTTGGAATATATTTAGGAAGTCAAAGAATCTAGGCTTACTACCAAGAATAATGTACCCAGTAAAACTGAGTATAATATTATAATGTGGGGAAATGGAATTTTAATGGAATAGAAAGCTTCCAAACATTCTTGATAAAATACCCAGGTCACAGCTGGGTAGAAAATGTGACATAGGAGTCAAGTGAAGCCTTTACAAAGGTAATTATCAGTCCATAATTATAAGGATGTACTGTTTATTTTCTTATTCAAAGAGATGATACATGTTTCCCTTTGGAACTTTATCATCATCAAGAGTTTATCATTGTAAAGAGTCTAATTAGAGCGAAGGTTTAGAGGCAATTATATGATAGAGCACTGGCTCTGGAGTCAGGAGAAGACTTGAGGATGATTCTGTTATATTTTGATGTTCTCAAAAGAAAAAAAAATACAAAGGATAGGAAAGAAGAATACATTGTGAGAGGGGGGAAGGAGAGGAAGAAAGTGGAAGATTATCTTATAAATGGAAAACACCAGTAGTAAGTTCTCATCCAAACTGGTCAAAGGAAAAAATATACATTCAGCTGGTAACAGAAATACTGTTATCCAATAGGAAAATCAGAGGGAAAGGAATTAGAGAGAATGGAAGGGGAACGAGGGTAAATTAAGGGGGTTGACATTAGTCAAAAGCAAAACAAACTCTTAAAGAGGAGACCAAAAAAGAAAGAAAAGTATAAGAGGATAAAATGGAGAGAAATACATACTTAGTGATCAAAACTGGAAATAAAATTGGAAGAGGACAGCAAAATGGATTAGAAACCAGAACCCAAAATTATGTTTGCAGGAAACACTTGAAACAGAAATACAGTTAAAGAGCTTAAATAAAGTTAAAGAACAGAGTTAAATAAAGTTAAATAAGAATAGAATCTATTATGCTTCAGGTGAAATAAAAAAGGCAGAAGTAGAACTCATGATGTCAGACAAAGCAGAAGCAAAAATAGACCTAACTAAAAGAAATAAACGGGGAAAGTTATCAAACAAGCAAAAGTTATCAGATTATAGACATCCTGAGTCAAGACAGAGGCAGAAAATTGCCTAATCTTTCCCCAAACCACTCCAAATTTTTTAAAATAATTATTTCTAAACAAATTTTAGAGCATCAGAACATTCCAAAAAGATGGAGTAAAACATTTTCCAGTTGAAGGCAACTTAGAAGCAGAGGGGGTCTGGAACACTAAAGTAGGAGTCTAGCATACAGTCCTGGTGCAGGCCACCTCAGTGCAGCCTTGGCCCCAGCCCTGACCCCATGCCAGTAAAGCAGGAACAGGTCTAGGGATCTCTGAATCATCAGTAGTCCTGGTGACTTCCAGACCTCTCAGCCCAGAAACACCAAAGAGGACCTAGGTGGAAAAGGTCTGTGGCAACAGTCCAGCACAATTTCAGTGCAGGCTCTGCCAGAGTAGCCTCCTGGCCCCAGCTCTAGTCCTAGCCCTAGCCCCAGCGCTAGTCCTGACCCCAGCTTCAGACAGCAGAGCAGAGACACTCCTCAGGGCTCCAAAGAAGAAAAGAGTGCTTGGGTCAGGTTCCTGGAAGGACCTCTGAAAACAGCTGCACAAAATCCTTGAAGCTTGAGACAGCACACTCTCTGTCCTGGAAACAGAGCCCTACTTTGACAGAGTTAAAAAGCCATGTCACAGGCCAGAAAAATGAGAAAGCAACAACAAAAAAAGTTTCTGAAATAGAAAGTTACTATAGTGACAAGGAAGATCAAAATACACACTGAGAAAATGCTAACAAAGTCAATGCTCCTGTATCCAAAGCCTCCAAGAAAAATAAGAATTAGTATCTAACTATGGAAGAGCTCGAAAGAGATTTTGAAAATCAGTAAGAGAGATAGAGGGAAAATTAGGAAAAGAATTGAGAATTCTTGCAAAAGGAAATGCAAAAAACTAATGAGATGAAGAATGTCTTAAAAAAATAAAAATTGGCCAATTGGGAAAGGAGGTACAAAAACTCACTGAGGAAAATAATTCCTTAAAAATTAGAATTGAACGAATGGAAGCTAATGATTTTATGAGAAATCAAAATATAATAAAATGAAAAAAAGATAGAAAATTGTGTGAAATATCTTATTGGAAAAACAACTGACTTAGAAAATAGATTCAGAAGAGAGAATTTAAAAATTATTGGTCTATCTGAAAGTCATGATCAAAAAAAAAAAAAAAAAGAACCTGGACATTACCTTTCAAGAAATTATTAAGGAAAACTGTCCTGATAGTCTGGAGCCAGAGGGTAAAATAGAAATTGAAAGAATTAATGATAATCCTGAAAGAGAGCCCAAAATGAAAACTCCCAGGAATATTATAGCCAAATTCCAAAACTCCCAGGTCAAGGAGAAAATATTGCAAGCATCCAGAAAGAAACAATTCAAATATAGTGGAACCACAGTCAAGCTAACACAAGATTTAGCAGCTTCTATATTAAAAGACCAGAAGGATTGGAATATAATATTCTAAAGATCAATTGAGCTAGGATTATAAACCTAGAATCACTTACCTGGCAAAACTGAGTATAATCCTTCTGGGGAAAAGGTGGAATTTAGTGAAAAAAAAAGGAGGGTTTTCATGCATTTGTGATAAGAGCTGAATGGCAAATTTGATTTTCAAATACAGGACTCAGGAGAAGCATTAGACAGTAATCAGGAAAGTGATATCATAAGGGACTGGACTTAAGGTTTATCTGTTTATATTCCTACACAGAAGGATGATACTTGTAACTCATTAGAACTTTTTCATGATCATGACAGTTTGAAGGAGTATATATATAGAGAGAGCGCAGGTATGAGTTGAACATGAAGTTGAATTTTCAAAAAAATTATGAAATTAAGGGGTAGGAGAGGAATGTACTGGAAGAAAAAGAAAAAGAGAAGTAGAATGGTGTAAATCATCTGCCATAAAAAAAGACAAGAATAAAGCTTTTACAGTGGAGGAAGAAAAAGAGAAGAGAGGGTGAGTGAACTTTATTCTCATCAGAATTGGCTCAAAGAGGAAATAATAAAGACACTCAATACGAGCATAAAAAACTATATTACCCTGCAGGAAAATAGGAGGGGAATGGGATATGGAAATGGAGGGAGGGTAATAAAAGAAAGGGCATATTGGGAGAAAAAGTAATCAGTAGCAAAATACTTTTGAGTATGGATAGGGTAAAAGGAGAGAGAATAAAATAAATGGGGGTATAGTTAACAATAATAATTATTAAAAAAGAATTTTGAAGCAAGCTTCTCTAATAAGGCCTTATTTCTTAAACATAAAGGGAACTGAGTCAAATTTATAAAAAATAAGAACCATGCCCCAATTGATAAATGATTAAAAGATATGTTCTGTGCCCAAAGGGTTATGAATTCATGCCTATTCTTTGACCTAACAATACCACTACTAGGCATGAATACCAAAAGAGATTTTTAAAAATTAAATGGAAAAGGACCTACATGTAGAAAAATATTTCAGATAGTTCTTCTCAGGGTAAAGAAAAACTGTAAATTAAAGGGATGCCCATCAACTGGGGAATGGCTAAATAAACTGAGGTATGTGATTGTTATAGAATAGAATATTATTGTTCTATGAGAAATGATGAGTTGGATGCTCTCAGAAAAAAAAACCCAAACCTGGAAAGTCCTCCATGAACTAAAACAAAGTGAAATGCACTATATACTAAATAATAGCAATGTTCTGGGATGACCAGCTAGCTGTAAATGACTTTGCTATTCCCAGCAGTACAATGATACATGACTACTCTGAAGGACTTACAATGAAAAATCATATACCCAGAGAAGAACTGATTGTGTCTGAATACAGATTGAAGCATTCTCTCTCTTTTGTCTCCTTTCTCCTCTTTCTCCGTCCCTCCATGCCTCCCTCCCTCTCCTCTTTCTTTCTCCCTCCCTCCCTCCCTTCCCATCCCACCTCTCTTTCTTGAGAGTATTTTTTAATTAAGGTGGGAGATCTATGTTTTCTTTCACAACATGACATTTTTATGGAAATGTTTTGCATAACTTCACATGTAATTTCTTAAAGGGGGTTGGGAATGGGATTAGAGAGAATCTGCAACTGAAAAGTTTTAAAAATAAATGTAAAAAATTGTTTTAAATGTAACGGGAAAATATTAATTAAAATGATTATAGACAATATAAAAAATAAAAGTGATCATAGACAATTAATTTATAGCAATATTAAAATATATATTCACTAAATGGCAGAGCATCTACATTCTTAAAGGAAAAGCTAAATGAGTTATAGAGAGAAATAAGACAACAAAACTTTAATAGTGGGGGATCTCAATTGACTTCTCTTAGACCTAGATAAATTTAACCAAAAAAAAAAATAAATGAAGAACCTGAATAGAGTTTTTAAAAAGTCAGAGATGCTGGACCTTTGGAGAATACTGAATGGAAAAAGAAAGGAATATACTTATTTTTAAGCTTTATCTTACACATTCATAAAAATTGACCATGTTTTATGGCATTAACATCTCACAAATGAAGAAAAGCAAAAATATCAAATTTACTAAAGGAAACAAAGATTTAAAACAAAAGCTGGAACTAAATGACTTAATATTGAAGAATGATCAAATCAATGAACAAATCATATAAACAATCACTATTTCACTAAAGATAATGATGACAGTGAGACAATATACCAGAATTTGTAGGTTGCAGCCACTGCAGTACTTAGGGTAAATTTTATCTCTCTAAACACATACATCAACAGAGAAATTTCAGATCAATGTGTTGTTCAATCATGGTTGACTGTTCATGACCCTGTGGACCATGGCACACCAGTGTTATCAATGAAGTTTTCTTGGCAAAGATACTAGAGTGGATTATCATTTCTTCTCCAGTGCATTAGAGCTATCAGAGGTTAAATGATTTGCCTAGGGTTACACAGCTAGGAAGTTTCATAGACTGCATTTGAATTTAGGTGTTTATGATTCCAGACCTGGTGCTCCATCCACTGCACCACCTCGCTGTCTAGTGTATTAGGTTTGCAACTAAAAACCCCTAGAAAATCAACAAATTATCCCCCCTCACCATTAAATAATAAAATATTTTTGAGATTAACAAAATTCAAAGAAAAAGTAATGAACTAATAAATAAAACTAGAGACCTTTTAAAAATATGTAAGTAAGCTAATTTGATTTTAAAAAAGAAAACCAAATTAATAATACCAGGAATTTTAAAAAAGATGACTTCACAACCAATGAAGAAATAAAAGCAAGTATTGGGAACCTCTTGCCAATAAAACTGACAATATGAATGAAATGGAGGAATATTTACAAAAATATAAATTGCTAAGATTAATAGAACAATAAATAGATTACAGAAATGATGCTGTCTTAGAAAAAGAAATTGTTCAAACCATAAATGAACTTTTAAGAAAAAAAAACTTAGGAACAGATGAATTTGTAAGCAAATTCTACCAAACACTTAAAAAACAATAACTATAAATAGTGACCACTTTTATAGTGTCTACTGTGTGCCAGGCAGTGTGCCAAGTGCTTTACAATTACATCCTATTTAATCTTCACAACAACAATGCAAAGTAGGTGCTATTATCTTCATTTTATAAATGAGGAAAATGAGGCAAAACAGAGTAAATGACTTGCTCAGGATTACATAGCCAGTAAATATATAAATCCAGATTTGAACTCAGATCTTCCTGACTTCAGACTTGGTATTTTCTCTTTTGCACTACCTAACTGCTCTGATACCACATAAATTTTTTTTAAAAAATAGGTTAAGAAAAGGTCCCATAAAATTTCTTCTATGAAACAAAAATAGTCTTGATACATAAACCAGTCAAAACAGAGAAATTTACCTAATGAATATTGATGAAAAACAATTGAAGTAAAATATTAGCAGAGAAATTATAGTAATATATTACAGAGATAATACACTATGACAAGGATGGATTTATACCAGGACTATAGGACTAGTTCAGAAAACTATAAACATATTTGACCATATTAATAACAAAACCAACAAAAATCATATGATTATTTTAACAATAATAATTGAGGATAAAATAACAGATGTGGGAAAATTTTTCTACAAAATATAGCACCTTGTTTGAAAAAATAAACATTTGATAAGCATAGAAATAACAGTTTTCCTTAAAATGATAAGTAGTATCTATCTAAAAACCAAGAAGTAGTATTAGCTTAATGGACATAAGCTAGAAGCCTTTCCAGTGAGATCAAGGATAAAGCAAAGGTGTCAATTATCACCATTACTATGTTATAATATCTTATAAATGCTAGTAACAACAATAAGACAAGGAAAATAAAGGGAAGGAATAAGTACTAGAAAAGAGGAAATAAAACTATCATTTTTTGTGGTTGATAAGATGCTTTACTTAGGGAATCCTGAAAGGTCAACTAAAAAACTAATAGAAACAGTTAACTTCAGTAAAATTACAGGATATAAAATAAATTCACATAAATCATCAGCATTTCTGTATCTTATCAACAAAATGCAGTAGGAAGAGATAAAAGGAAAAATTCCATTTAAAACAACTATAGACAGTAAAAAATACTTAGGAAACTATCTGCCAAGACACATACGAGGACTATGTGAACACAATTACAAAACACCATATATAATACAGATCTAAATAACTGAAATTATTAATTGCTCATGGGTGAGCTTATCCAAAATAATAAAAATTAGAATATTACCTAAATTAACTTATTCAGTATCAGGCCAATCAAACTACCAAAATATTACTTTATAGAGCGAGAAAAAAAATAAAACAATTCATCTGGTTGAACAAAAGGTCAAAAGGAATAGATTCTCTAAAAAGTGAGAAGGAAAGGGG
>JAJPUD010000660.1:370143-391492 GCA_023553655.1 Myrmecobius fasciatus
TTTTTTTTTCTTGTAGATAGGATTTTTCTTGCATAACTTCTCAAGCATTTCAACATTATTAACATGTAGTGGACTTCCTGCAAAAATCTAGGGGAGAGGAGGGGACTGGGGGTAAAATTTGTAATGGAAAGCTTTGTAAAGATCAATGTTGGGGAACTACCCATACATATGTTATACAAATGAAAAACTTTAATAAAAAAAAAGAAAGTCAAAAAAAAGTGAGAAGGAAAAGGGGTTACTAATATCAGATATCCATAATCATTAAAATCATAATGATTAAAAAACAATTTGGTATTGGGTGAGGGATTGTGTGATTAACAATGGAATATATTAGGTACTTCATTCTCTTTAAGGTAGCTCCTTAGTGTCTTCCACATGGATATGGATGTTAGTAAATTGGGAATTTCTATAAATATGCCAGATTCTTCAAATGACAACATAAGTAGATTTGAAAATTATCATCATAGAGATGGCAATTAAATCTTGTGAGTACAAGAGGAGAAGAGAAAAGGGCCCATGACAGAACCCCAAGGGACACCTGAGATCAGAGAGCATGATCTAGAGTAGTCAGAAAATAGCAAAAGAGACAGAAAAGGAGCAATCAGATAAGAAAACCAGGAGAGAGTGGAATCCTGAAAACCTAGAGAGATGAGAATATCATGGAGGTGAGAATGATCAACAGTGGAAAAGGGTGCAGAGAGGTCAAGGAGAAGGAGGATTGAGACAAAATCATTGGATTTGGCAACTGAGAGATAATTAGTAACTTTGGAGAGAGTGAGATGCCCTGGTCATGCATATCATTTAGGGAATGGTTATAGGCTTAATGCATGTCCTCTGTGTATTTACTCTCCTTCTACTACTACTACTACTACTACTACTACTACTACTACTACTACTACTACTACCACCCCCACCACTACTACTACCACCACCACTATTACTACTACTACTACTGCTACTACTACTACTACCAATACTACCAATACTACCACCAGTACCACTACTACTACTACTACTACTACCTATCACCATTATTACTACTACCACTATGACTACTACCACCACTACTACTATCACTACCACTACTACCACTCCTACTACTTACCACACTACTACCACTGCTACTACCACTACTACTTAGTACTATTACTACCACCACTATCACTACTACTACTACTAACTACCTGCCACTACTACTACTACTACTACTACTACTACTACTACTACTACTACTACTACCACTACTACTACTACCACTACTACTACTACTACTACTACTACTACTATTACTACTACTACTACCAAAACTACCAATACTACTACTACTACTACTACCTATCACCATTATTACTACTACCACTCTGACTTACTACCACCACTATACTACTACTATCACTATCACTACTTGCCACCACTCCTACTACTTACCACCACTACTACCACTGCTACTACCACTACTACTTATTATTACTACTACTACTACTACTACCACCACTATCACTACTACTACTACTAACTACTACTACTACTACTACTACTACTACTACTACTACTACTACTACTATCACTACTACTACTATAACAACACTACTGTGGCAATTTGTAGAAGAGTATACTCTTATTTAGGCACAGAACATATGAATCTTGTACCTCATTTCAAATCAATGAAGGTCTGGGCTTCTTGGCAGGCCAAAGTTCCTTGGCATTATTTTTTCCACTTGGGTTCTTTACTGCCACAAGATTCTAGACTGAGGAGGTCTAGTACAGAGCTTATGTTCATGAGACGGATAGGAAGAGACAGTAAGTTAACATATATCTACATTTTAAAAAAATATATAGAAGCTATCTGTTCAAATGCAAGATGATGACTGGGTAAATGCCATTTTCTCATTACACCTGCACTGAAGTTCAAGAAAAGAAAAAGTATCTATAGAAGAAAAAGGTAATTGCTTTTGTCAAAAGAAATCCCATGTATTCAATCAAACTCTGAGTAATCCATAGCTAAGGCAAAATACCCACATTACCTTCCTGGGAAATAGATCAGTTCCAGAGTCAGCCCTCAGATTAAACACCCCAACTAAAATCCCAGGCTTGCCTTATTCAGTACTGAGTGAGCCAGAAATAAACTTAACTCTGTGGAGGAGAGCTATTCTCAAATTGGGTGTTTATCTAACTGATGGTGTTTGGCATCATTTATTCATCAAATATTAGGTGCCTTTTACATATAAGATATTGTGTTAGGTACTAAGGAAATATAAAGATTAAATTAAAATTAGTTCTTGTCCACATGGTATTAGAGTTCCATGGGGAGCACTCAAGGAAATCTCTACTGATCCTTGGTTATTGTCCATTTTCAGGGCACCAAAATGGCATCACTATTCTATAGTCAAGTTACAGTGTGTCCAACTGTGGCTGATCAGAACAATAAAAGCTTGGAATAATGCCCTATCACATGTCAAGCAAAAATAGTCTGTAGGAACATTTGGGGTAGGTTCTCTAAATCTGCACATCTCCCATCTCTCCCACCCTCTCTCTTTTTCCCTGTCTCTCTTCCTTTCCCTCTCCCTTTCTCTCTTTCCCTCCCTCTCTCTGTCTCTGTCTGTCTGTCTCTCCCCTTCAATTCTGCTTTGCTCATAGAGCACAACACTTTCTTTGATGAGGGCATGCCATGACGGGAATGCTGTGCCAGTGTCTCATGTTATACAATTGATTTCAAAAATTTTTCTTGTTGTATGACCTGGGGGACCAATCCATAAGCCTCTGTGTACCTAATTTTTTTCAAATGTTAAATGTGGCCAATATTTACCTCTAGATAATCTCTATAAAATATTTTGCTTTCCTTCAATAAATACTCTAAGAAATAGCATATAAAATATAAATAAGTTCATAATTTGATTACTCTGGAAGGAAAGGTTTTTTTCCTCCTTTCAATATTTTTCATACTAAATATGTATTTGTTACCACCTGAAAGATGATTGGTTAAATATTATGAAACTATATCATGACATAACCCCAGATTTCTGCATGGGATTGCATTGATTTATGTTTATAGTAATTACTTTCTGTCCAGTTTATTAAAAACAATCAGAATCTTGGAGCAATATCCATCAGATGTTTTGCTTAGTTAGTCAACTATAACATTTATTAAGTGCTTATTATATGCCAGGCACTGTGATAGGCAATGGAGATACAAATTAAGGCAAAAATCATTCTTTGCCACTTAGGAACTCATAATGATTGTGATGGGGGTGGTAAGAGAAGACAATATGTAGGTACAAACAAGACATATAAAGGATAAACTAGGGATAATCTTGGAAGGAAAGTATTACAACTAAGGATAACTGGGAAAGTCTTGTAGAAGTAGGACACCAGTTGAGACAAAGGAAACTTAGAGCTCTTGTTCCTGTGAAAACTATCTATTAAGGATACTAATGTTTAGGAGTGTATTTTCATACATGCTCTTCTAGAGAAAGGAGGGAGAAAAGAGACAGCAAGAGAAATTCTAATCTCTCAGGCTTTTTAAATAATTTGAAATGAGTTAAGAAACCTTTTGTTCTATCAACCCAGAATTTCCCATGCTCTATTTAATTCTAATTCTAAATATAGCTATTGATAATATTTTTCTGGTTTGTAAAGCATGTTCTGGTCCTCAGTTTGGAAGATATAATATAGGTTAAAACATCTTAATTTAGTTTTGGATATTTTATATATAATTTGTTGAGTGATTTTTGTTTTAAAATATCATTTTTTTTAAAAAATAGTAAGCTCCATTCTTTGTTTGCTCTTTTAATAAAAGCCAATTGCTGAATAAAACTTTTTCATGTTTACCCTAATTAAATTAAATATTTCCTTTTTATGACTATATACACTAAATTAAATAACATGTTTATATATTGTATTTCTTTACACAGAAGCATGTGAAGAACTTGCTTTAATAGGCTTCTTTGTCTTTCCCTTTCATTTTCTTAAAAATGAAAAAACAAACCATAAGCCAAATCTGATTTTCCAATTGGACATAAGTTTATCTACTAAACCACCATATGAATATATTTCTGTAAGGCAAATAATAAATTCTTAACTATATGTTTGCTTCAATGCTTTTCCTTTTCTGTGAGAATTGCTGTTGGCATTAATTTACCTAGATATGAAAGTAGATCCATGTGTTATTACAAGCCTTACTTACATCCTTTTTGAGTCACAAGGGTTGGTAGGTCAAAGACTTTATCTGTTTCAATTCGCCACCAAATGGAGATATTTCTTAACTACAGTAATTCTGACAGATGGTTACTCTATCCAGTCAGTCTCTGCGTTATGTTTTCCTAAGTTTAAGCCATTAAAATTCACTCTTTGGAAACGAACAGCAAGCACAGCCATTTTTAGTATGAGAGAAACTCACTTTTCAGATCCAGTAAGACTGCAATTTGAATCCTCTCGCTTTAGTTCCGAGCCGGTGAACGTCCTTTGCTCAGAAGTGGAAGAACGCTTCAGAACACTTTCCTTTATTATCTTGGAAATAATCTTCTCTCTTTGGATACAAGTAAATAAATTGTCCTCAGATTCCCAGCTGTGCTTGAATGGATCACCGTAAGAAGTGGTCAGGATTAAGTCTGCCGGAGTCACAGTAGTCTTTGTAGTCAGATGAGGAATTGGTGTCCACTTAAAAGTCATGTCCCAACTAAGAAAAACAAATGAGCACTCTGCTTGCAGCTATGCTGTGGGATCAATTTAATTAATGAGAAACAGCGAGTAGCCGCTCGGAGGCAGGAGTTATATACAGCAGCTTCTCATCACAGGAAAACCGTCAGTGCGCTCCTTTGCAACAGTTATTGCACTAATCTGGGAAGCAGAGAAGAAAAGGTTTTACTGATTTATAAGAGTCCTCTTATAAGAAGATAACCCCAGGATAAAGCTAATGAATGTTGTGGAGAAAAAGTCAACTAGCTGTTGAGGGATCTCACCGGGTTAAATAAGTAGGAAGATCTCAATAGTGAGTGAGAGTCAAGTCTTGCCTTCATCAAAGAACGCTCCTTGGAAGCTTGACCCGAGAGCTGAACAATGCAAGAGGATTCATTGTAATTTCCCGCTATCTGCTTTTCAGAACTTTATTGGATCATCAATCTTTTAAGCTATAATGATTTTCCCCTTTCCCTCATCCCTGCTCTCCAAATACTGGTATGAAAACTATTATGAATGCTCAACATTTAGGAGTGTTTGTTTTCCTTCGCTTTTTCCTAGAGGAGAGCAAGAAAGATTTTATACTCTAACAGACTATACTCTTAAGACTGTTAAGAATATAGAATCAGACTTACTCATTTAGAGTGCTAGAAGCTATAGACACAGATAAAGAGACGTTCATAATTATGATATTTTATATTTCAATAAAGTCCTCAGTAATATACTATTGTTTATTTCAAAACTGTTAGAAATCTGCAAGTCTGGAAAATGCCTTTTCTCCAGATTTTTTTTTAAAGGGCTAGATTTCAACAAGCCACTATAGTAAAATATCTACATATTTAAAACTTTCCCTTTTAAGATTTCTGTGCAAGTCTTATCTATTTTGTCCATATGATTAATAGTCTTTTAAAAGTTACTTTCCATTATCAATTTATATCTATTGCTTCCTCAAAAACATGAGAGAAATGTTTCAATGGATTTGTGTTCTTTTTGAAATGAGCATTTCCACTAGCAACCATAAAATTTTAGTTTGTTTGTGCCAACTAAAAACAAGAACATCTTTAACTGATTATAATACCAGTTAAACAATCTTTTTAAAAATTTTATTTATTTTATGTTTAATTTATGGAATTAAACAAGCATTTCCATAGCACAGTAAAGTTTAAAAAAAGATTGCACATGAAACTGCAAATCTATTATGTACAACCTGATATTTCTTTTACATACATAATAAAGTTATCAGATAAATTACTTTTTTCCTCTCCCCCAAACATTAGACACAAATATGTATATATGTGTACATAGATATATGGATATAGATGCAATATCTTCCTTCATATATTATTTGTAGTTAATTTGGGTATTTATTGTCAAAATGCCTTATTTGCTCAAAGGTTTTCTTAAAACAATTTTGCTATTACTATGGAAAGCCTTAATCTATTATGATATATTTAAATAATGCTGAAACCACTGAATAAAACATGCTTCAGTTAAACCTTTGGATGTTTTCTCATTCCCAGACCAAGTAATCAGCCAAAACAATTATAGCACAATAGCACTCTCCCTCTCTGTCTCTCTGTTTCTGTCTCTCTCTCCCCTTTTGTTTGTCTGCTTGTCTGTCTGTCTGTCTCTCTCTATATATACTTATATATATATACATACATAAATATATTTAGAGAAAAAGAACACTTCATAAATTTTATTTCATTTGATCCCTATGAAAACACTTTGAGAAGATATTATTATTTCCACTTTACAGATAGTAAACTGAGACTCAAATTAAACAATTTGCCCACTGTCATGGCTAGTAAATTATTTGAGACAAAATATAAAGTCAGATCTTCCCAGGGCCCAGTACAAGACACTACCCACTGTATCACATTATTCATATGTCAGCTATGTGGAACTATCAAGTTGAGTGCTTGAATTTCTCTATTTTTATCTAATTTTTTGATAGTATATAAAGATATTTTTTCTTGTTTTTTTTTAAATATAGGAATCCAAGTTTAATGTGTTTTTATGTGAAAGTATTTTTATCTTGTATTTTTTAACTTGAAAAAGTGAATAGCAACACAATCTTAGAACTTTGTTATTACAATTGAATTCACAAAATTTTAAGGCTAAAAAGAACTTTTTCATTTGACAGTTTAGGAAATTTATGTGTACAGAGTTTAAGTGATTTGCCCAAAGCAACATAAACTATTTAAGGCAGAGATAGGCTAGGACTCATTCCTTTTGTTCAATGCTTTTTCCATTTATTAGAGGAAAATTTATGAGATACATTTCACAGAACCCTTCTATCTCTGAAAATATGTCTGTCATATACATTTTGAAACTTATAAAATGTTTCTTTTGTGGCCTATATTTGGTTTGACGTTCATCAATAAATTCATAGTAACTTTAAATATTCTATTATTTGCTGTTCAGAATAAAGATCACTGATGTGTCTATTTCAAACAAATTATGAAAAATCCTAAAATATAAAAAATCCTTGAAATATGAATGACATTATTATAATGGGTAGGAAAGAGCAGCATGGCTTACAGCCAGTATTTGGTCATATAGTTTTCCTATTTATATGGCAGATTGAGTGAAAGCGCACTTCTTGAACTTATTTCTGTGAAGGAAGAAACCAATACATATTTAATATTACAACCATATTTTGTTTAGGTGGTTTTGGTGGTTGTGGGGGTGAGAGGGTAGAGGGAGCTAGCAGGGGACAGAACATTTGCTATGAAAAACATGAAATTAGATTTCCTCATATGGATGTCCACTATATAGACTGAACCATTTTTTTATAATATAATGTTTGCCTGAATAGGCATGTTAGGGTTAAAAAAAAGCCTATGTGCTTATTAGAACACTGTTTTCTTCCTAGTAACTATACTCCCACTTGATCCTCATTTCATCCCACTCCCTATTTTCAGTTCGTGAATTATAATCAACCAAACTACTAAAACAATTTTATAGTCAGGGAAATTGAATCCTAGAGAAGTAGATTGATTTGTCAAAAACCACAATTATCTATTTCTACTGGCAAAGCTAATATAGATTATTCTGTATTATTTTTCAATATTGATTTAGACAAGAGAACAAGAAGCAATTTGCTTTGTTTCTTACCTGTATTAATCTGGTCATTTCTTCAACTTGTAATGATCTACTTTCTTCAGTCCTGCTAGAGGATAGTGCTGATGTAACAATGGTTCCCTAGGGACTCTGGTAGGTCTTTAGAGTTTTAATTATTTACACTGTAGTGTACAAGGTATTTTCTGAGGGATAGCGAAGAAAACCAGTGTGTTAGTTCCCTGTACTCTTTTCGTTAGGAAAATATACAAGTTGGCATTTCCCTTCTCTGTCCAGAGTCATGGAGAGTTTTTGAGAATGTTATTTGGAATGCCTGGCTTTCTCCAGCCCTTGAAGAAATAGCCTGAGAATTCAGAATTCTGATGCCCTATCCAGGCCATTTATGACTCTCAGAATGCTCATTATCCATGGAGAATAAGAAAATAAAAGGAAAGGGTTCCTGTGCTGCATTTTGACTTTACCAGAGATAGGAAAGAGGGAAAGATCAGGGAAGGAAGAATTAAATTTCATCAGGAAAGATTCAAATTCTTCTATTCCCTGTATCTAAATTGCCATTATGCCAATACCAGAGGACATCCGAAGTTCCCTGAAATTGCCACCCTTGGCCTTGTATCAGAAGGGGGAGCGCTTTCACAAAACTGAAGATATCTATAGCACCTTTGACAAGCTCTTCAAACTTCACTGGATCCTCCCTGATCCTCTGAGGGACTTGCTGTGCACTTTCGTTAGTGAGGAGGATGTTCGAGAAAGTATGTAGGCTTAGGCTAGATAACGGATTTTTGTGTGTGAACATTCCTTCCTTTCTTTGCATGGTCTAGGCAACTCTTGACACTCATGGAATTTTGTCAGTGCAACTTATGCCATTGTTATAGACTTATGTTCTTGGAACTTTGTGAGTCAATTGGATTTGTAAGCTTGCTTGCTCATAATTTCCTAAAGGGTTTTTTTTTTGCCTTCAATTTAATATAGTTCAACAAGTATCAATTAAGCTTGTGTCCTTTGTGTCCTAGGAGCTAGGGTAGCAAAAACAAAAACAATATAGCCTATGTCTTCCAAGTTTTTACACTATACTGAAAGGAAACCATGAATATAAGTACATATAAAATAAAGTAGTTGGGAGCTAGAAGTCATTAACTGGGGAAATCAGGAAAAGCCTCTTTTTAGCAGAATTTTTAGAATTTTGAAAAGAGGCTAAGAACACAAGGAGGAGGTGAGGAGGGAATGCATTCCAGGTATGAAGGGGAAACCTGGGTGAAGACACAATGTAGAAAAATGAAATTGTCATAAATAGGATGTAACTGCAAGTGAGGCAGTTTGTCAGGAAAGTTAGAAGAGAATAAATTTTGGAGGCAGGAGGTAATATGTATTCAGCATGAAAAAGTAGATTGAAAACAGATTTTGAAGAGCTATTTAAATAGGTTTGTATTTGCCAAAGCAAATTCTTAAAAGATAACAGTAATAATAAAAATAGCTAACATTTATATACTGCTTTAAGGTTTGCAATGTGCTTGACATATATCATCTCATTGACTACTCATGTAATGTCTTTTTGATGGTAGCAGGTGCTTTTAATACACATTAAAAAATTTTTATGTGCCTATAATAAATACAGTTTAGTTAGAAAAACTGCTTGAGGCATTCCTTAGCATCTAGTAATTTTTTTTAAGCTAAGGACATAGACCTAGAATTCTTTTCCTACTTTACAAATATTTCATGTTGGGCTAATTATTGTGATCCAAATAAATAAACAATGTATACTCTTAGGATTTAGTCTTAGCATATGTAATTGGAGTGCATAATTTTAAATAAGTTTATAGTTGTTGTATCTGAGCAGAACATTTAATTTTTATTAATTTGTCCATTTATTCATTGCCCATTCTAGGCAATCACTGAGTTTAGTGAAATGTATGGCAAGCTAATTAGAAAACCTAGATAAATAAGGTAACAATAAAGCTACATGGACTGAGTGTAGGAATACCTTGAATCTATTCCCAAGTATTACTTAAAAAAAGACTTAGAGTGGACTTACAAGTAAAGTTGCAGAGAATTGATAAAGCATGGCTCACTAAGGCAGTGTTGTAAATGATAGCAATTAGGGCAAAAGAGGGTGAATAGAGTAGTGAAGATATAAATTTATATATGTAGATATATGGATCTCTCTGTGTGCATATGTATATATTTCTCTATATCTACCTATATATATGTGTATGTGTGTGTGTGTATACATTTATATATATATATATACACACACGTGTGTGTGTGCGTGTATGGAGAGAGAGAGTTTGATATAATATTTTATGGAATAGGATTGACTATTAATCAGGGGAAAATAGAAGTTTATAGTACAGCAGAGATGGACTATTTAAGATTGAATTAAAGAAATTTGTAGGAAGCCCTTTTGGTATATAGTGTTGCAATTTCCTTCAATAGATTTCATCAAGGTAGAACTGGAAAGTAGTATTGGAAAAAGCAGATAATTTAATTAATAATAATTTAAGATAATTTAAGGTAAGGGATCAGCAAGGCACAAATAGTAATAGGCCAAGGAGACAAGTGATCCAAAGGTAACACTGTCATTGAACTGATTAGCACTGAGGTCAAGAATGTGAAGGAAAGTGAGACTTTGAGAGGCTGTTATTAGGAGGAAGAAAAATTAAGGCTTGTTCTACATAACCTGAGAAGGGCAGAGCTGAGAATTGTGTGCTATTGAGTTGCAAAGAGGCAAATTTAAGTTTGATATATCTCAATATGTCTCAATAATTAGAACTTTGTAAAAAAAAGTAATTATCAGATTGTAGAGATGAGTTCTTCCTCATTTCAGGTCTTAAAGCAAATAAAGATTGATTCACTTGTCAGGAGAAGATTCTTATCCAACTCTAGGTTAAACTAGATGGTCTCTGTGGTCTCTTCTAACTCTTAAGATTTACTGTGATTATGTATAAGATTTCTGGGTTTCTGGCTATCAGATTGTTTTTTTTTAAATCTGAACTTCAGAAGATCTTTCTTCACAAAGATGATATTTTGTACCTATTCTACTCTGCATTTGTCATGGATTGATTTTGAAACAATACCTCAGTGTCCCTGGTTATGTACCTCTGATAATGGATTGTAGACAGAGACAACTGTACATATGTCCATGTGTGAATATAAATTAACTTGGGCTTCTCAGATATGGATATGATAAAACAGTTAGCATGTGTTGAGAAATGTTGAGGAGTTCGCTGTCTTTTTGAATTGCTATATTTTCCAGAAACACCTGACCCAGAATATGCAGAAGGTCCTGGAGGACAAAGCTCACCCTGAGCTAACATAATTTGTTGTTTGCGTACCAAGGTAGATTCCCTGTATGATTTTGGGAGTCAGGAACAGGTCTCAATCAGTCTGTGCTAGGCTAAGAAATGCTTGTGCAGCTGGGACTTTTGTAGATAAGCAGACCATCATATCTTCATGGTCTAGCAGTTCCCAAGAGAAAAGAATACCATTACCATGCTCCTCCTTTTTTGGGGGAGTTTTATCTTTTTTCTCACTTTTATTGCCCCCTTTCCCTTCTCATGCTACACTCTTTTAGGTGGTGATTTGTGTTTTCTCCTTCCTTTATTGTACACTTATAAGTAGGCAAACTTCTATATGGATGGTGAACTCTTCAAGTTCCACATACATATTCATTCCTTTTGTATTAAACCTAGTTTTCATGTAACTTTCACGAAGTTGTGATTGCCTATTGACATATGGCATTGTGAAACAAATGATGAACTTAAGTCAGGAGGCTAGAATTAAAATCCTAAACCTGATGATTTTCAACTGTATTGTCATGGGTATGTCACTGAGCATCAGTTTACTTCTCTTTAAAACCAGAATACATGTACTATCTTAGTGATAAGGCTTTTTTTAAGAAAAATAACTTTTGAATTGAAGGTGTAACATATGTGTTTATGATTGTTTTGCCTAGAGATCCTCAGGAAGATCTAACTAATTTTTCAGAGGGCTTCTTTTAGGACTATGTTTACATTTTGTGAGTGTCAAAATAGCACTCAGACTGTTATTATCTTTCTGTTATGTTATACATTGCTGGAAATATCTATAACTTAATGGTGTCCACTATGCATCAATCTTTCCAGTTACTATTGAGTTCTCTGCAACTTTGAATCAGGGAAGATTGAGGTATTCCAAATTTATAACTAGATAATATCCTTGGGAGAACATTTGACTTAAAAAGATGAACTTTTAGAAGAAATATTAAAAGCACAGAGTAATTCCCCAAATTCAGGCTCATTTATTCTCTTTCTATTTTACTAAATCCTGAGTCATTATTCCATTATAATGTCTATATGAAAATATGTGTACTGATGTTTTTAACCCAGGTCAAATTAAGTGGCGTAGTCTAGATAATAGACGATTTTCATCCATTTAGTTTTTTTCTGTGCAGATTGTTTATCAGTCAATCTCTTTTAAATAATCATGGATCTACACTCATTTCAAGGATTTAAGTGATGAAAATATAAGAAAGAAATAGTGTAAATTATGTTTTTATTATGGATTACAGCTTTTTTGTCATATAATTGAAAAATGAAGAGAAGTGAAAGGTCCTAATTGATTTATTATTTGTGATTACAAAAAAGCATTTAACTTGGTAGAAAAAAAGAATTTATTTCAATTAGGATTGTTTCATGCATATGTTAAGATCATACAAGATTCCTTGATAAATAAAACTAGGGAGCCCTTTCATGTTATTGTAACTCTTTGATTATTAATGTTGATATTAATGTGATTATTAATGTTGATGAAAGCATGAGACAGAGAGGTAAATGCTTGCCAAAGGTGTTCATCACTGTCATGGAATATCCTTTATTCCAGAGTACAAATAGAAGAAGGATGCCAATACATTTACAATAATCACCTGGCAACATGCTACCAGTCCAAGAAACTTTTCAATATTAGTTATCGTCTCTCCCTGTTCACGTGATTGAAACTCTTCAATGAAATCCATTATTTTTATTATTTTATAATTGTAATTATTATCAAAAATGCAAAATATATAGTAATAGAAAAATAATTTCGTGTTAACTTGCCACTAGTTTGGGAAACATTTGAATATTATTTAGCAAAAACGGTGCCAATTATTGATTCATACTTATTTCATCCATCCATTTGTCAAAGAAAAATATTATTGCCATGCTCTGTACTTTAGGGAAAAGTTGAGCAGAAACAATTTTTAAAAATTAATTTATTGTTATTCTAAGTTCAGCATTAAGAGATATCCCAATTGACAGAATTTTCTTATTCCTTTGGGCATAAATCTCCAATAATAACATTTTTTAAGAGAAACATTTATAGGAATCTTGAACAACTATAATTTCACAATATGATAAAACATAATTACCCAACTAAGAATAAGACAAAAGTTAATATTTTGCTTTTTTATCAAAACTAAACTAATGCCATGAAGGAATGGAGAGATTTTATTATTTCTTTCATTCTAATACTAAAAAGGCAATGATCTTAGATGAATGCTATTTCCATCTAAGTTTGATTCCAATCCTTAGATCATTTTCCTAAATTTTTAGTTTTCTTCTTTTTTTTAGCATTGTTTTCTAAATGAAAAACTTTTTGGCTTAAGATAAAAGGAGAAGGGATTTCAGTAGTAGTGAGTATTATTTATTAGGAAGTTTGACTAAGTACCAATCAAGTTTCCTTTCTTCAGGTGATCTTGGGAAGAACTAGAGAAGTATTTATTAATATTTTAAGTTGAACTCAAGTTTGAACATGCTTCCACACTTTCAAAAGTATTTTTGACTATCAGCTACTTGAAAAGTACCATGCTTTTCAAGTACTAAATTACTAAATCAAGTACTAAATGATGCTCAATAATGCTTATTGAATAAATGAAGGAATTAACAATTAATTATTTAGTAGTGCAAAAATTAATATCAACATTTTCAAGATTAATAAGTGGTCTGTGCATTTTGCTTCTTAGTAGGCTTAAAATAGTAGAATGTTAACTTCTTGAGGGCAGGTAGTGTTCCATTTTGTATCTCCAACAATTAATATCATCTTGTAGGAATATTAATAGTAGAAGACTATGATTAAAAATAGGAGATTAATAAATGTTTGCTAAATTGAATTGATAAAGTGACAGTTTGAATGGAAATAATACTTCTTTTATTCCCAAATATAGATCATGAATACCCCAAACTTGAAAAGGTTTTAAAAGTTAAGAAGCTGCCAAGTGAGATTTATGTAACAACAGAACCAAATCATGTGGCATCCTGGAAAAGAAGCATGTCCAACCCAAAGTATGAAGGAAGTAGAAAATTCAGCTTTCAGAAGAAGAAACCTAAGGGGATTTTAATGTCAGCTGTAATTGTAAGGTACAGCTTGCCTCATTTTTCATTTTTTTTTTTGGCCTGGATCTGTGATTTCTTTGGTGTAAGGAACTCCTAGGTGAAGAAATCCCTACCAGTGCAGGTCAGCACCTGACCAGCAATTTACAAACTTAGAGAATTGGCTAGAACACCAAGAAGTTAAGTGGCTTGCCTAGGATCACACAACCAGTCTGTATCAGAAACCATATCTGCCTGAAACTAAGGTATGCTCTCTAGTCACCATACCATATTACTTCAAAATTTTTTTCATTACTAAAATGCTATTTAGAGATAAACAGGAGATGCAAAATTCCCTGTGCATCCCCACTCCAAAGAGCTCAACTGGACCTCAGTGGGACACATATAACAATCATGAAAACAATCAGTTTCCTATGCTTAAATTGTATTCCCTTCTAATATCCCCTTCTTTAAATCCTTATATCTCCTGAAACCCCAGCTTAGAGGTCATCTCTGATGTTAGGTATTTCTTGATTTCTCTAGTTGTTAGCTCTCTGCCTCTTCCACTTATTGAATATTTCTTTATACATACTTCATTTTTATTTATCTCTGTCCCCGTTGTTTTCTCTAACAGAGTATAAGCTCCTTGAGGGTAGAGATAGTTCTGTCTTTGTATCCCCAGCACCTAGCACATAATAAGAACTTAATAAATATTTGTTGAACTGTATTGAACTGACTTGTTTAAAAACAAATGGGAAACATGAGAGACCATGTGGTATGGTAGCATAGAGAGAGCACCAGACTTAAAGTCAGGAAGCAACTAGGTAGCAATGTGAATGGAACTTTCTTTAGCTCTGGAGTCAGGAAGACCCAAGTTCAAATCCAATCTCAACATTCAATAACAGTATGACCCTACTCTGTGTGACTTAAGTTTAGTTGACTCTAAAAATAGGGATAATAATAGCACCTGCCTCACAGGGTTGTTGTGAAGATCAAGCGGAATAATATTTTAAAGTGCTTAGTGGAACTTAATAAATGCTTGTTTTCTTCTCCTGTCCCTACTCCTTGCCCCTTCCCTTCTGGAAACTTGGTTCTCATATTTATTTGATTGTGGGTGAGTCACTTAATGACTCTTGATAGCCTCCTCATCTATAAAATGGGAACAATTTCAATGCTACTATCATATGAACTACTATATAATAAGTAACTTTCTATATAATAACAATACTACTACTATATTTCCTACTTCAAAGAGTTGTGAAGAAAGTGTTTTATAAACCTTAGAAGTACTAGGTAAATGTGAATTAAGTAATTATAATCAGTGTTTTATTTCTGTCTACTATTTTATAGTTACTTATTAGAAAGTATATAACTCATATTTGGAATTGCTCATTGAATAGATAACATATTTAAGACACACCAATGCATATTGACATCATTGTAGTTAACATGGTATTTTTGCACATTTTGATTCTGCAAAATATAAGACAAAAATATGAAGTCAACAGTTTACAACCTTGTGTCATCAGTAGCTCACAAGTAGAGATAGGATACTTTGAAATGGCATAGTAGTATCTTCTTAATGCATCTGCAACTTATCTATAACTTGTGGCAATTTGTATGCAATATAACAGAATTTTCAAATTGAAGGGGATGTCAGAGTCATCGATTACAGAGGCAGAATCTGAATTGGAAAGGATCATCAGTGGCTATCTGGTCTAAGTCATATTTGAAAGAAATCTTCAAGGGCATATAAAGGAAAAGGAAATAGATTGTGCTGTGACAATTATGAAGAGAGTATTTCTCTTAGTTATTACTGGCAAGATTCTTGTCAGAATCTTTCTTAATAGGTAAATCCTTCACCTGGAAGATAGACTGCTATCTGAGAGCCATTTGGCTTCAGAAAAGACCAAGGAACAGTTGGTATGCTGTTTACTGCCACACAACTCCAGGAGAAATGCTAGGAATAGAACAGAGGTCTGTTTGACAATGTTTGTCAATCTGACCAAGGCCATTGATACTGTGAAGCTGTGAGAACTTGTGGGAAACTGTATCAAAATTTGGTTGCCCAGAGTTCATCACTTTTATGTGTCATTTCATGATGGCCTCAGTTCTAGATAATTGATGATGCTCTTGCATTTTTCTAATAACTAAAGGTTTTGTGCTTGTTCCCATGCTTTCCATTATTTATTTGTTTATTTTCTTTCACTTGGGATTTTATTTTTGTTAATTAAATAGTATTTTATTTCCTCCCAAGATACATGTCAAGACAATTTCTAGCCTTCATTTTTACAAGATTTTGAGTTCCAAATTGTTCTCCCCTTTTCCCTTTCCTCCCCTGGTCTGAAGATAGTAGGCAGTTTGATATCAATATAAAACATATTTCCATATTAGTCACAGTTTTTAAAAAAAGAAACAGGATAAAAGTGGGAGAGGGGAAAGAAAGACTATGAGAAAAAAATAAGGTAAGTGAAAAAAATATGCTTCATTCTGCTTTCAAATTCCATCACTTCTTTAATTGGTTATGCATAGCATTTTTCTTTTGTGAATCCTTTGTACTTGTCTTGGATCATCATGTTGCTGAGAAGAGCTGAATTATTCATAGTTGATAATCATATAATGTTTCTGATGTTGTGTTCGTGTTTTCCTGGTTCTCCATCATTTCATTTTGCATCAGTTCATACAAGTCTTTCCAGGTTTTTCTGAAATTTACCTGTTCATTTTTTCTTATTGCACAAAAGCATCGTATATAGATATATATATTTAGTAATATATTGAATAATGGGGTGATAATGGGCATTCTTGCTTCATCCCTGATCTTACTTGGAAGGTTTTTAACTTATTTCCATTACAGATAATACTTGATGATGGTTTTAGATAGATATTGATTGTTATTTTAAGGAACATTCCCTTTATTCCTATGCTCACTAGTGTTTTAAAGAGAAATGGTGCTGTATTTTTGTTGAAAGTTTTTCAACATCTGTTGAGAAAGGAATATAATTTGTTTGTCTTGTTATTCATATAGTCAGTTATATTGATAGTTTTCCTAATATTGAGCTAACCTGCATTCCTGGTATAAATTCTACCTGTACATATATTGCTGTAATTGCCTACCTATAATTGCCTACCTAGTATTTTCTTCCAATTTTTTTGAATCAGTATTCCTTAGGGAAACTGGTATATAATTTTCTTCCCCTGTTTTGGTTCTTCCTGATTTAGGTATCAACACCATATTTTTGTCATAAAAGGACTTTGGTAGGGATTTCTTTACCTATTTTTCCAAATAGTTTATATAGTATTGGAATTAATTGTTTTTTAAATATTTGGCAGAATTCACTTGTGAACTCAGCTAGCCCTGGGGATTTTTCCCTAGCTAATTCATTAATGGCTTGTTCAACTTCTTTTTCTAAGTTGGACTACATAGGGTTTCTATTTACTGATCTATTAACCTAGGTAATTTATATTTTCATAAATATTCATTTATTTTGTTCAGATTTATTGGCATAAAATTGAGCAAAATATTTCCTAATAATTGCTTCAATTTCTTCTTTATTAATGGTTATTTCACTCTTCATTTTTAATATTATTTAGTTTTTTCTTAATTTCTTTCTTTTTTAAAAACTTAAATTAACCAATGGCTTATCTATCTTCTTGGTTTTTAATAAAATTAGTTCCTAGATTAATATATAAGCTCAATAATTTTTCTTGGTTTGTTTTTGGTTTTACCTTTCAACCCTATTAATTTCATTTTTGATTTTCAGGATTTCTAATTTGATGCTCAACTGGGGATTTTTAATTTGTACTTTTCCAAGTTTTTTTAAATTGCATGCCCAATTCATTTCTTTATTCTTTTTTTTCCATTTGGTTAATGTAAGAATTTAGAGAAATAAATTTTCCCATAAGTACTGCTCTGGCTGCATCCCATAAAATTTGGCATATTGTCTCATTGTTATCATTCTCTTTAATGAAATTGTTGTTTTTGTGATTTGTTCTTTGATCTACTTATTTAGGATTAGATTATTTAGTTTCCAATTAATTTTTAATCTATCTCTTTACTGCCCTTTGATGAATATAATTTTTATTGCATTATGATCCAAAAAGAATACAATTAATACTTCTGCTTTTTTGATTTTAAGGTTTTTATTTCCTATTATATGGCCTATTTTTTGTGTAGGTGCCATGTGCTACTGAGAAAAAGGTATATTCTTTTGTTTCCATTCATTTCGATACTATACCACTTGGTGCATATATGTTTAGCATTGATATTGCTTCATTGTTTATAGTCCCTTTTTAGCATAATGTAGTTTCCTTATCTCTTTTAATTAGGTCTCTTTTTGTGTTTGTTTTGTCTGAGATTAGGATTGCTACACCTGTTTTTTTTTTTTTTTACTTCAGCTGAAGCATAATAGATTCTGCTCCAGCCTCTTACCTTTATTTTATGTGTCTTTCTGCTTCCAATGTTTTGTGTGTGTGTGTGTGTGTGTGTGTGTGTGTGTGTGTGTAAACAATGTATTCTAGGATTCTGGTTTTTGATCCATTTAGTTAGACAACTTGTGTTTTATGGGAGAATTTGTTACATTTACATTCACAGTTATGATTACTACCTCTGTATTTCCCTCCATCCTCCTGTTTATCCTCTTTTTACTTTCACCTTTTCCCTCCTTACTAGTGTTTTGCTTCTGTCTACCCACCTTTTTTGAGCTGCCTTTTCTTTTATCAGTTCCTCCTTCAACACCCACCTACCTACACACTTACACCCACACCCACACATCTCCCCCCACACCCTTTTTACTTAATCTCCTCCCTTCCTACTTTCCTATCAGGTCAGATAGAGTTCTACATTCAACTGATTGTATATATTATTCCCTTTTTGAGCCAATAATGATGAAAATAAGTTTCAAGCAATGCTCATCACCCTCCTCCCATCTTCCCTTTCACTGTACTAGGTCTTTTGTAACTCTTCATTTGAAGTGTAATCCTCTTTCTCATCCTTTTTTTTTTTAACATCATTCCCTCAACTTCACCTTATGCTCTTATCCTCTATGTATATTGCTTCTAGCTATGATATTAACAATACAATTATTTAGAATTACAAGCATCAGTTCCCCATGAAAGGATGTAAACAATTGAATTCCTTATGTTTTTTCCCTTTTTATATTTTTCCAAAATCTTGATATTGGAAGTTAAATTTATTTCTGTTCTCCTTATGAAAGCTTGGAATTCTTCTAATTCACTGAACTGAAATTTTCCCCCTGATGTATTATGCATAATATTACTAGGTAGATGATCCTTGGTTGTAGTCCTAGCTCCTTTGTCTTCCAGAATATCTTGTTTCATGACCTCTGCTCTTTTAATGTTGCAGCTGTCAAGTTCTGTGTAATACTGATTGTGACTCTCCTCTATTTGAATTATTTCTTTCTGGCCATTTATAGCCATTTTTAACTTGATCCAAGAGTTCAAAGATTTGGCTATAATGTTCCTTGGAGTTTTTATTGTGAGATTCTTTCATGAGATCATTGATGGATTCTTTTATGCCTATTTTACCCTCTGGTTTCAGGATATCAGGACAGTTTTCCTTGATAATTTCTTGAAAGATACATCCAGGTCCTTTTGATTATAGCTTTCAGATGGTCTAATGATTCAGACATGGTTTCTCCTATATCCTTTCCCATGAGGTATGTAACATTTTCTTCTATTTTTTTTCATTCTTTTAAATTTGTTTGATTGATTCTTGGTGTTTCATAGAATCATTAGCTTCCACTTGCCCAATTCTAATTTAAAGATATTATTTTCCTCAATTAGCTCTTGTGCTTTCTTTTCTATTTGGCCACTTTTATACCCTTTAAGGAGTTGTTTTCTTTGGTGGATTTTTGCATCTCCTTTTCCATTTGTCTATTTCTTCTTGACTCTTTTTTTTCCCACAATTCTCTTGTATCGCTCTCATTTCTTTCCCCAATTTTTGTATTAACTTTCCTATATGTTTTTCATGCTTCTTTTAAGCTCTTTCATGAGTTCTTTCTGGGTTTAACACTTTTTCTTATTTATCTCTGGGGTTTTGCCTGTAGATGTTTTGACATATTGTCCTCTTTTGAGTTTGTCTCTTGGTCCTCCCTGTCACCATAATAACTATTTATGGTAAGATTTTTTTTTGTAGTTCTTTTATACATATTTCCACAATTATGGTGTACAAAAAAATCAGATTAAAAAGAAAAAAATGAGAAAGAAAACAAAATGCAAACAAACAACAATAAAAAAGGTGAAAATACTATCTTGTAATCCACATTCATTCTGCACAGTCTTCTTTCTGGGTGTGGATGACTCTCTCCATCACAAGACCACTGGAATTAGCCTGAATCACCTCGCTTTTGAAAAGAATCATGTCCATCAGAATTGATCATCATGCAATCTTGTTGCTGTGCACAATGTTCTCTTGGTTCTACTTACTTCACTTAGCATCATTTCATGTAAATCTGTCCAGGCCTCTCTGAAATCATCCTGCTGATCGTTTCTCATAGAACAATAATATTTCATAATATTCAGATATCATAACATTCAACCACTTTCCAACTGATGGGCATCCACTCAGTTTCCACTATAAAAAAGGCTGCCACAAACATTTTTGCATACATAGGTCCTTTTTCCTTTTTTTTTTTTTTTAAATGATCTTTTTAGGATACAGGTCCAGTAAAGAAACTTCTGGATCAAAGGGTATGTACAGTTTGGTAGTCCTTTGGACATAGTTCCAAATTGCTCTCCAGAATAGTTGAATCCATTCACAACTCCACCAACAATGCCTTAGTGTCCCAGTTTTTCCATATCTCCTCTAACATTCATCATTATCTTTTGCTGTCATCTTAGCCAATCTGAGATGTATGTAGACAACCTAAGAGTTATTTTACTTTGCATTTCTCTGATCAATAATGATTTAGAGAATTTTTAATATAATGTTTTTTAATTATGTACATATAATATATATATATATATATACATGTATATATTATGTATACAGAATTATACAGGTGCCACTCTCATTTCCACTCAGAGAAGTTGTATGTAACAATCCTTCCTCACTTCTTCATATGAGTTTTAGTCATAGAAGAATGACTAACTTGTTTCTGTATATATTATATATGATATGTAATATATTACATAATATGGTTTTAAATTTTAATATAAATGATTTTAATTTATTCATCTGAAAATTGTCTGTTAATACCTTTGATCATTTATCAATTGGAGAATGGTTTGAATTCTTAAAAAAAATCTGAGTC
>JAJPUD010000660.1:391502-401820 GCA_023553655.1 Myrmecobius fasciatus
GCAAGATGATTTCAGAGAGGCCTGGAGAGACTTACATGAACTGATGCTGAGTGAAATGAGCAGAACCAGGAGATCATTATACACGGCAACAACAGTACTATATGACGATCAATTCTGATGGACATGGCTCTCTTCAACAATGAAATGTTTCAAACCACCTCCAATTGTTCACTGAAGAAAGCCATATACACCCAGAGAGAGGGATGTGAAATGTGGACCACAACATAACATTCTCATACTCCTTGATTGATGTTTGCTTACATTGTGTTTCCTTTATCTGATATATCGTTTGTGTAGATAAGATTTTTCTTGCACACCAATGATAAGTTTGGAAATATGTATACATATATTCGATTTGCCAATATTTTAACATAATTAACATGTAGTGGATATCCTGCCATCTAGGGGAGGGGTGGGGAGTTGGGGGAAAAATTTGTAACGGAAAGCTATGTAAGGGTTATTGTTGAAGAATTACCCAAACATATGTTATGCAAATAAAATAAAAATTTAAAAAAAAAAAAAAAAAAAGAAATTTAAGCTTTGCTCCCCAGGTGAAATGAGTACTGTCTCAGGCTTCTTGTGCTAGTGGCTATAGGCCCAGGCTGTTTACCTGGTGTTGCACTGATACACTGAGGCCCATGACCTTGTGTCTGGTGCTGGTTGGGTGGTGGTTGCTGGTATTGCTGGAGGTGGAAGGATCTGACAGCTTACCTGTTACTAAGCTGGAGTCCCAATCATGGTGTCTGACATGTTCTGAAGCCAGGTAAGATGTTTCTGTGCTTCCCTAGAGCTAGGACTGAACAGCAAGGTGTGCCCGCATCAAAGATCCTGTGCTCTATGAAGAAAACAGAATTGTAGCTCAAAAGAAATGTGGGTATGCAAATTTAGAGACCTCTCCTTTCCAAATGTTCCTTTGCCATCCTGGTTCTTTCTAGTTCACCAATGGAGATAAGGATTACTCTCTATCCTTCCAAAAATGTGTATCCTGAATTGAGCACAGAATTTTATATGGAGCTTATCTGTCAGTTCTTTAGTCTTGGATATTATGCTTCTCTAATCATAATCCAAGTTGACATTACCTCTTTTGATTACCATGTTGCTCTGTTAACTCATATTATTTGTTGTTCATTTTCAAAGAGAAACAATGACATCACATGGTGAAATTTCTAAAGGTTTTTGGATATTTTTCAGGTAAATATGCTCTTGTAACACTCCCATCTTGTTCTTCTGAAATGAATTATTTGAACCAGTGTAAGATTTTACATTTATCTCTATTAGCTTTTATTTTAAATCTGACTCAATGTCCTAACCTTTTAAGATCATTTTGAACAAAGGAAGGGAGTATGGTTAATGTGTCACTCTCATTTCACTCAGAGAAATTGTATGTAATAATCCTTCCTCACTTCTTCATATGATGTTTTAGTCATAGAAGAATGACTAACTTGTTTCTGTATATATAGGAAAAAATGGAGATCAACTGAAAGACTAGGAGTTTATGAAACACTTAATTCCAAGAGAATTGAGAATAAAGGTTTTATATTTGACAGGGATATGGGAATATTTGAAAGTTAAAGAAGATTAATGTCAGGAAGGAGACAAATGCCTGATCTCACCCCATGATCTCATCATTGTAGGAACTCTATCAGTTCAGATTGTAATTCATGAGTGCTTTTTCTCATATTCTGTTCTTGTCCATCATTATATAAGTTTTCTATGGAGAATTTTAAGTAATATCTACAATGGTAACAAGTGTTTCCTTTGTCTTTTGAGTCATCTGCAATTTTTATTCTTTTAATAACTTGGTATTCTGGAATTCATTGTTGCAAGGAGAGTGCTGATGTTTAAAAGTCACTGGTTAAGGTTTTTTGTTTTTGTTTTGTGCCAGGGAGCAGCCTGGAATCATTGAAAAATGTTCCATCATTTATCAAATTCTTTCTAACCTGTTCTTATGTTCATTTCTATCCCAGCTTGTAATCCTTGCACATCATCTGTCCTCAAGATAAATGTACTAAGGGACTAATTCAGGCCCCTATACTAAGGGCTACCTATCTAACCTCAAGCCATAATTTGTGTATTATGGATTCTTCATCCTCTTGTTTTTATGTGTGGGAATTGCTCTTTCAATTTTATATTGCATGGCTATGATTCTTGTAGAGGAGGACTGACAGTGTTCTGAGTTTAATACATTCAACACAGTGTCATCCAAGAAAAAGAATATGGAGGACTTTACCCTCTACATGGAAGCTCTTTTCCATATGAATTTGGAGCAAGCCATCCTTTGTTTTAAATTCAAATAATTTCAACAAGGATCTATCTCTCCCTCATTTTACTTCCTTTGATGTTAAAATTCAAAGGGTTCTTTCTAATTTTTTTTCTTCTGTTAAGCAAGATCAAGTATTATCTTAACATATGCACAGGACACACCTTGGTAGAAGAGAATTCTTAAGTATATATTTTGCTCTGATGAGTCACTGGTTTTTTGTTTTTGTAATTAACAAATATGGTAGGATTCATGTTTCTCAGTTAATCAGGTGACTGAAGATATAACCTGCTATAGAAAATCATTTGTGAAAAACTTTGACAAAAATGTCATGTTAAAAACTATAAACATTATAGACTTGAAAAAATTTCTCTAGCTCTTACCTATCTATTAACTATATAATAAAAATGTAGGTAAAAAGAAAAAGAGAACCTTATTGGTATTGGAGAAAAACTAGAAGATTCCTCAGTACAAGAAGAGCCAAAGCAGATATAGTCCCTCCCCAGTATAATTTGACTTGCTTTAGAAGTGATGGATAAATAAGAAAAGAGAATGAGAATAAAGGGACAAAATGACATAGAAAAGACAGGATTATCCCTATTTGCTGAGGAAATGATAATTTACCCAGAGAATCTCAAGAGCAAAGAAATTGGATATGATTAGTATCTTGAGTAATATAGAAATACAAAATAAATCCACAAAATCATCACCTTTCTTTAGTATTAACAAAACCAGAAGGAAATACAAGAAAAATTAAAATGATTACAAAATGGATAAAATAGTTGAAAATTCACCCACCAAAATATATTTTGTCATTTAGTCATATTGTTGTGTCTGACTCTTTACGACTCCATTTAGGGTTTTCTTGACAGATATACTACAGTGGTTTGCCATTTCCTTCTCCAGCTCACTTTACACATGAGGAACTAGGCAAACAAATAGAATTGAGTGACTTGCCGAGGGTCTCACAGCTAGTGTCTATCTTCAGACACTTATGAACTGATGAAGATGAGTTTTCCTGACTTCAGGTCCGCTGCTCTACCCACTACACCACTTAGTTGTTCCACCAAAAAGACATTTAGGATTTATATAAATATGATTGCAAAAATACTTCACGAAAATATTTTAAGAGCTATTGACTACTATATGTAACCTACCAATACAATATATTACCTAAATTAATGTATTCAATTCATTCCAATCAAACTACTAAAAGGACATTTTATATAACTGGACAAAAAAATTAGTAAAATCGTCTAGAATCTCAAAGGAAATGATGACAAAATAGAAATGGAGAGACATATCATTACCAGAATTCTAATCATTAAATAGTAAGAAGGAAACTATTTGATACTGACTAGAAAATAGAAAAGTAAATTATCAGAGCAGACTAAATAAGCAAAAACCAGTAGTAATTGAAAACAATAATCCAATGTTGGATAAATTTGAGAAATTAAATAAGTGCATGAAATTTACCACCTGTTTGACTAGAATTGCTGGGAAAACAGGGAAACAGTTTACTGGAAATTACACTTTTAGGTCAGCATAGTGTATAATACAATAATTTCTAATTATAGTCAATCTGAAAAGATCATAGCATTAAAATGGAGAAAAATAAAAGGAGACACTTTGTACAACTATGCTGAAGAAAAGAATTCATATCTAACATTACTCATAGAAGATAAAGTTGACAATTTCAGTTATATTAAATTAAAAAAAGCTTTTGCAGGACAAGAACACAAATGCAGCCAGAATAAGAAGAAAAGTTCTTGATTGTGATGAGAAAAATCTTAAAAGCAAATATTACTGATAAACATCTGCCATCCAAGGTATATAGGCATTTGATACAAACATGTAGGAATAAGAGCTATTCCCCAATAGAAAAATGATCATAAGGTATGATTTCAAAAGAATGAATATAAGCCATTAACAGTGATGTCAAAGAATTTTCCAAACCCTAATAATGAGAGAAATAAAAATTAAAATTAAAGTAACTATGAGGTTTTACTTCATACCCAATATATTAGCAAAGCCAAATATGGGAAATATTAGAACTGTGGGAAGACAGGCACAGGAATGTACTTTTGTTGCCGCTAAAGTAGTTCAATTGTTCTTAAAAACAAATTGGATTTATACTAGAAAAACCACTAAACTATACATATGTTTTGACTTGGCATCCCTACTAAGGATATATTCCAAGGAGTTTGAAGATATTTTTATATGTGCACATTTATTTATAGCAGTACTTTTTGTAGTAGCAGTGAAATGGCATAAAAGTGGGTGCCTACCCCTAAGGAATGGATGAATATTTGTGGTATATGACTATAAATGGAATATTGTATAAGAATGATGGATATAAAGAATTCAGAAAAGCAAGAAGACTTGGATGAACTGAAGTATTTTCATGATGTTCACAATAAAGCAAAGGAAAACAACTCCAAAATATTGAACACTGATTAATGTAATGACCAATCGTAATGTCAGAGCTGACAGTGAAAATGCCTTCTACCTCTCCTTAGACAGGTGATAGATTATAGGTATATAATGAAGTGTAAATTGTCAGATTTAGTCAATGTGTTTTTATATATAACTATACTTTCTTGTTATAAGGGAAAGTTGTATTGTTGAAGAGAAAGCCATTGGAAAAAAGTTATAATAAAAATTAAAATATAATAATTAATAAAACATTTAAAAAAGAAAACAATTTATACTTGTGCCAGAAAATTTACTAAACTGTATAAACTCTTTGAACTCATATTCCTACTCTGTAGCATTGATCTAAAGAACAAAAATAGAAAGATCCAATAAATGCTAAATGATTTATAGCAACACTTTTTGTGGGTAGCAAATAAAAAAGTGTGTGAACATCAGTTGAGGAATGGATGAACAAACTCTGGTATATAAGGTAATGAAATGTTACTGGGCCATAAAGAAACGAATTTGAGGAATTCTGAAAAACATGAGATTTGCTTGAAGTAATACAAAGTGAAGAAAGGAGAATCAAGAGAACAATACAAATGAAAAGAATACTAAAAGGAAGCAAAATTCTAAGTAATTATAAAAATTAATATTGATTCCAAAGAATAGATAATGAAATAGACATCTCTTCTCTTAGCAGAGTGGTGCGAAATCATACAAGGAAAAACATTGCATATATTTTCAGATTCAATAACTACAAATTGTTTTTGTTTAATTTTTTCTTTGTTACATAAGTATTAATTTTTTCAAGGGCAATATAGAAATGAGAAAAACAGAAATGAGTGTGATATAAAAATAAAAGCCATTAAGAAAACATTTTCAAAACAAAGAAGAAAAATCATCTTCTAAAACTACTATTACCTTCTAGTATTTTTTATCATAATTGGATTGTCCCAAACAAGTTTGTTCCCACACTAGTCAAGATCCTAGCAGGGCTAGGGTTCATGACTTGGGTCTTGTCTTGTCCCAAGATAAGGAAAGTAATGTGAAGTGACGAAGTCAAATGAAATTCAGGAATGGAGAACAATCTTCCAATACCAGGATCCAGGTGAACTGGTTGATTAGTTGGAAAAAGTCAGAGGAAATAGTCTCAAAAACAGAAGCAGAGTCATAACTACAGATTCCCAAGAAAATTCAAAAGAGGAGCTAACAAGATTTCCAGGCTGCAAGATTTGATGCCAAGAAATGGTCAAGATTATGGTCAGATTTTGATAAGGAATGTGAATGTAATTTTTTTTATTAAAGCTTTTTATTTGCAAAACATATGCATAGGTAATTTTCAACATTGACCCTTGCAAAGCTTTCTGTTACAAATTTTTCCCTCCTACCTCCATCCCCTCCCCTAGATGGTAGGAAGTCTAATACATGTTAATTATGTTAAAATATTTGACTGATCAAATATCGAAAAATAAAACAAAATAAAATAAAAACCTGAGAAGGAAAACATAATGTAAGCAAACATCAATAAAGAGTGCGAAAATGCTTCATCGTGGTCCAGACTCAGATCCCACAGGCCTCTCCCTGCATGTATATGGTTTTCTTCATCTCTGAACAACTAGAACTAGTTTGAAACATCTCATTGTTGAAAAGAACTATGTCCATCAGAATTGATCGTCATATAGTCTTATTGTTGCCGTGTACAATGATATCCTGGTTCTGCCAATTTCACTCAGCATCAGTTCATGCAAGTCTCTCCAGGCCTTTCTGAAATCATCTTGTTGATCGTTTCTTACAAAACAATAATATTCCATGATATTCATATACCATAATTTATTCAGCCATTCTCCAATTGATGGGCATCCATTCACTACTACTCACAAAAATGATTAGTAGTATCTACTTAAAACCTTCAGCAAGCATCATATGTAATGGAGTCAAACTAGAACCATTCCCAATAAGATCAGGAGTGAAACAAGGCTGCCCACTGTCACCATTATTATTTAATATTGTCTTAGAAATGTTAGCTTTGGCAGTAAGAGAAGAAAAAGAGATTAAAGGAATTAGAGTAGGTATAGTATTACTGTCTATTTCTCTTGGTGCATTACCACTTGGTGCATATATGTTTAGTATTGTTACCGCTTCATTGTCTATGGTACCCTTTAGTAAAATATAGTTTCCTTCCTTATCTCTTTTAATTAGATCTATTTTTTTACTTGATCCAAGATAAGGATTGCTACCCCTGCCTTTCTTTGTTCACCTGAAGCATAGAAGATTCTGCTCCAGCCCTTTACCTTCACTCTGTATGTATCTCTATGCTTTAGATGTGTTTCTTGTAAACAACATATTGTAGGATTCTGGCTTTTAATCCAGTCTGCTACCCGCTTCCATTTTATGGGAGAGTTCATCCCATTCACATTCACAGTTAAAATAACTATATCTGTATTCCCTGCCATCTTATTTACCCAGAGTTATGATTTTCTCTTCCCTTTCCCCTCTTTCCCTTCCCCCCTCCTTAGTACTTTATTTTTGATGACCACCTCCCACCAATAGTCCTCCCCCCTTTAGAGTCCCTCCCTCCCCTTTATATCTTTCCCCTAATCCTTCTATTAGTTTATCCATTTCCTTTCCTTCTTTTCCTCCCACCTTCCCACAAGGAGGGTCAGGCCTTTCTTTGAAGCCAAATGTGTCTGATATACTCTCTTAGAGTCCAATCTAATGAGAGTAAGGTTTACACAATACTCATCGCCTTCCCTTCTTTCCCTCAATTATATTAGATCTTCTATGTCTCTTTATTTTGCCTTATTTTACCTCCTTTATTTTTGCTTTATTTTGCCTCCTTCCCCCCCGCCTTTTTTTCAGTATAGTATCCCTTCCACCTCTAATTTCCTTTCCATTATTATCAAAGAAAAATCGAATTATACCCCCATTCTTTAAGGATACCTATAGTAGAAATATAGTTCTCAAGAGTCTTTCCTTTTTTACCTTTTTATGCTTTTCTTGAGTTCTGTATTTGGAGGTCAATTTTTTTGTTCAGATCTGGTATTTTCATTAGAAATAGGTGAAATTCTCCTGTATCATTGAATGACCATCTTCCCTGGAAGATGATGTTCATTCTAGCTGGATAACTTATTCTTGGCTGTAAAACAAGTTCTTTTGCCTTTTGGAATATCTGATTCCAGGCCCTTCAATCCTTTAATGTGGAAGCTGACAGATCTTTGTGTAATTCTAATTACAGTTCCTCGGTATTTGAACTGTTTCTTTCTAGCTGCTTGCAATATCTTTTCCTTGGTGCGATAGTCCTGAAATTTGGCCATGATATTCCTTGGGGTTTTAATTTTGGGGTCTCTTTCAGGAGGTGATCGATGAATTCTTTCAATGCCAATTTTGCCTTCTGATTCTAAAACATCAGGGCAATTTTCTTTCATGATTTCCTGGAAGATAGCATCAAGGTTCTTTTTTTCATTGTGGCTTTCAGGGAGTCCAATAATCCTTAGATTGTCTCTCCTGGATCTGTTTTCCAAGTCAGTTGTTTTTCCTAGGAGATATTTCATATTTTCTTCTATTTTTTCATTTTTTGTTTTTGTTTGACTGATTCTTGAAGTCTTATTGAGTCATTTATTTCTATTTGTTCAATTTTAATTTTTAGAGTATTATTTCCTTCAGTTATCTTTTTTAGCTCCTTTTGTAGCTGGTCAATTGAATTTCTTGATTCAATGCATTCTTTTTCCATTTTGCCAATTTTATTTTTCAATGAATTGTTGTCTTTTTCCAATTCACCAATTTTGTTTTTCAGTGAATTGTTGTCTTTTTCCAATTTGGCGTTTTTATTTTCCAGTGAATTGGTGATTTTTTCCAATTCACCAATTTTGTTTTTCAGTGAATTGTTGTTTTTTTTCCAATTCACCAGTCCTGTTTTCCAGTTTTTGATATCTGTTGCCCTGATCTCAATTTATTTCCCCATTCTACTTCTAGCTCTCTTTTGAGATTCTTTATGCAATCTTCCAGGTAAGCCTTCTGGAAGGGAGACCAGCTTAAGTCCACCTTTGTGGCTTTATCTGGGATTGTTTTCAGAATCTCAGGATCTGGGGACTGCTCTATTTTTTCTCCATAAATCTGTCTATGGTGAGAGCTCTCTTCTGCTTCTTACTCATGCTTTTGAGTTGAGGTATCAGTCACCAGCAGGGAATATTGCCTCAATTTCAATTTGCCCTGGGGCAGTTTGCCGAGTTGACTTCCGGTCTGAGGCTGGTCGGACTAGATCAGTACTAGGACCACATTTTCAGCTGCTCTCAATCCACCCTTTACTAAAGGCAGATCTGCCAAAGCACCTGCCTGCAAGCAGAGTGGCCCAGGCGTCTCCCAGGGGCTTCCTGGGTGCCTAAAATCCGCCCCTCTATCACAGCCCTGACTTCCGCCCAGGCTTGTGACCAGCGGCCGATTTCCCCTGAAGCTAACCTCCGATGTTTTTTCAAAGTAGATTGTTGATAGAAGTGCGTTGTAGTCCAAGTGTTTGGTGGAGCCCTCACTCCCAAACCAGTTCGGAGGATCAATTTGTCTGGGTCTGAAGGAAGGTCTCAGGAGCTCACAGAGAACGCTGTCTGCAGTTCGCCATCTTGGCTTCGCCCTGCAGTTTAATAACTTTTTGAGTGTAGTTCCAAATTGCTCTCCAGAATGGTTGGATCTGTTCACAGTTCCACTAACAATGTATCAGTGTCCCAGTTTTCCCACATCCCCTCCAACATTCATCATAATCTTTTCCTGTCATCTTAGCCAATCTGACAGGTGTGTAGTGGTATCTCAGAGTTATCTTAATTTGCATTTCTCTGATCAACAGTGATTTGGAGCACCTTTTCATATGACTAGAAATAGTTTTAATTTCATCATCTGAAAATTGTCTATTCATATCCTTTGACCATTTATATATTGGAGAGTGGCTTGAATTCTTATAAATATGAGACAATTCTCTATATATTTTAGAAATGAGGCCTTTATCAGAACCCTTAAATGTAAAGATGATTTCCCAATTTATTGCTTCCCTCCTAATCTTGTTTGCATTAGTTTTGTTTGTACAAAACCTTTTTAATTTAATATAATCAAAGTTATCTATCTGGTGTTCAAATAAGAGTTCCAGTTCTTCTTTGGACACAAATTCATTCCTTCTCCAGAGGTCTGAGAGGTAAATTATCTTATGTTCCTCTAATTTGCTTATAATATCACTCTTTATATCTAAATCATAAACCCATTTAGATCTTATCTTGATATGTGGTGTTAGGTGTGGGTCAAGCCCTAATGTCTTCCATACTAGTTTCCAATTTTCCCAGCAGTTTTTGTTGAATAGTGAGCACTTATCCCAAAAGCTGGGGTCTTTGGGTTTATCAAACACTAGACTGCTATAGTTATTGCCTGGTTTGTTCTGTGATCCAATCCTATTCCACTGATTGGCTGCTCTATTTCTTAGCCAGTACCAAATGGTTTTGATGACCGCTGCTTTATAATATAATTTTAGATCTGGTACAGCAAGGCTGCCTTCATCAGCCTTTTTGTTTTCATTAATTCCCTTGAAATTCTTGACTTTTTGTTCTTCCAAATGAACTTTGCTACTATTTTTTCTAGATCTGTAAAATAATTTCTTGGGAGTTT
>JAJPUD010000660.1:407183-422950 GCA_023553655.1 Myrmecobius fasciatus
TGAATTCTTTCAATGCCAATTTTGCCTTCTGATTCTAAAACATCAGGGCAATTTTCTTTCATGATTTCCTGGAAGATAGCATCAAGGTTCTTTTTTTCATTGTGGCTTTCAGGGAGTCCAATAATCCTTAGATTGTCTCTCCTGGATCTGTTTTCCAAGTCAGTTGTTTTTCCTAGGAGATATTTCATATTTTCTTCTATTTTTTCATTTTTTGTTTTTGTTTGACTGATTCTTGAAGTCTTATTGAGTCATTTATTTCTATTTGTTCAATTTTAATTTTTAGAGTATTATTTCCTTCAGTTATCTTTTTTAGCTCCTTTTGTAGCTGGTCAATTGAATTTCTTGATTCAATGCATTCTTTTTCCATTTTGCCAATTTTATTTTTCAATGAATTGTTGTCTTTTTCCAATTCACCAATTTTGTTTTTCAGTGAATTGTTGTCTTTTTCCAATTTGGCGTTTTTATTTTCCAGTGAATTGGTGATTTTTTCCAATTCACCAATTTTGTTTTTTCAGTGAATTGTTGTTTTTTTTCCAATTCACCAGTCCTGTTTTCCAGTTTTTGATATCTGTTGCCCTGATCTCAATTTATTTCCCCATTCTTCTTCTAGCTCTCTTTTGAGATTCTTTATGCAATCTTCCAGGTAAGCCTTCTGGAAGGGAGACCAGCTTAAGTCCACCTTTGTGGCTTTATCTGGGATTGTTTTCAGAATCTCAGGATCTGGGGACTGCTCTATTTTTTCTCCATAAATATGTCTATGGTGAGAGCTCTCTTCTGCTTCTTACTCATGCTTTTGAGTTGAGGTATCAGTCACCAGCAGGGAATATTGCCTCAATTTCAATTTGCCCTGGGGCAGTTTGCCGAGTTGACTTCCGGTCTGAGGCTGGTCGGACTAGATCAGTACTAGGACCACATTTTCAGCTGCTCTCAATCCACCCTTTACTAAAGGCAGATCTGCCAAAGCACCTGCCTGCAAGCAGAGTGGCCCAGGCGTCTCCCAGGGGCTTCCTGGGTGCCTAAAATCCGCCCCTCTATCACAGCCCTGACTTCCGCCCAGGCTTGTGACCAGCGGCCGATTTCCCCTGAAGCTAACCTCCGATGTTTTTTCAAAGTAGATTGTTGATAGAAGTGCGTTGTAGTCCAAGTGTTTGGTGGAGCCCTCACTCCCAAACCAGTTCGGAGGATCAATTTGTCTGGGTCTGAAGGAAGGTCTCAGGAGCTCACAGAGAACGCTGTCTGCAGTTCGCCATCTTGGCTTCGCCCTGCAGTTTAATAACTTTTTGAGTGTAGTTCCAAATTGCTCTCCAGAATGGTTGGATCTGTTCACAGTTCCACTAACAATGTATCAGTGTCCCAGTTTTCCCACATCCCCTCCAACATTCATCATAATCTTTTCCTGTCATCTTAGCCAATCTGACAGGTGTGTAGTGGTATCTCAGAGTTATCTTAATTTGCATTTCTCTGATCAACAGTGATTTGGAGCACCTTTTCATATGACTAGAAATAGTTTTAATTTCATCATCTGAAAATTGTCTATTCATATCCTTTGACCATTTATATATTGGAGAGTGGCTTGAATTCTTATAAATATGAGACAATTCTCTATATATTTTAGAAATGAGGCCTTTATCAGAACCCTTAAATGTAAAGATGATTTCCCAATTTATTGCTTCCCTCCTAATCTTGTTTGCATTAGTTTTGTTTGTACAAAACCTTTTTAATTTAATATAATCAAAGTTATCTATCTGGTGTTCAAATAAGAGTTCCAGTTCTTCTTTGGACACAAATTCATTCCTTCTCCAGAGGTCTGAGAGGTAAATTATCTTATGTTCCTCTAATTTGCTTATAATATCACTCTTTATATCTAAATCATAAACCCATTTAGATCTTATCTTGATATGTGGTGTTAGGTGTGGGTCAAGCCCTAATGTCTTCCATACTAGTTTCCAATTTTCCCAGCAGTTTTTGTTGAATAGTGAGCACTTATCCCAAAAGCTGGGATCTTTGGGTTTATCAAACACTAGACTGCTATAGTTATTGCCTGGTTTGTTCTGTGATCCAATCCTATTCCACTGATTGGCTGCTCTATTTCTTAGCCAGTACCAAATGGTTTTGATGACCGCTGCTTTATAATATAATTTTAGATCTGGTACAGCAAGGCTGCCTTCATCAGCCTTTTTGTTTTCATTAATTCCCTTGAAATTCTTGACTTTTTGTTCTTCCAAATGAACTTTGCTACTATTTTTTCTAGATCTGTAAAATAATTTCTTGGGAGTTTGATTGGTATGGTAATAAATAAGTAAATTAGTTTGGGTAGTATTGTCATTTTTATTATATTCGCTCGGCCTACCCATGAGCACTTGATGTTTTTCCAATTGACTGGGTCTGACTTTATTTGTGTGAAAAGTGTTTTGTAGTTTAGTTCATATAGCTCGTGACTGTTCCTTGGCAGATAGATTCCCAAATATTTTACACTATCAACAGTTATTTTGTTTTTTTTCCTGTATTAAAACTTTTTATTTGCAAAGCATATATATGGGTAAATCTTCACCATTGACCCTTACAAAGCTTTCTGTTACAAATTTTTCCCCCCTAGTCCCCACCCTTTCCCTAAGTGGCAGGAAGTCCACTACATGTTAATTATGTTAAAATACTTGACAATTTGAATATATGTATACATATTTCCACACTTATCATTGTTGTGCAAGAAAAATCATATCTACAAGAAAAAAAATCAGAGAAAGGAAACACAATGCAAGCAAACATCAATAGAGAGCATGAAAATGTTATGTTGTGGTCCACATTTCATATCCCTCTTTCTGGGTGTATGTGGCTTTCTTTACTGAACAATTGGAGCTGGTTTGAAACATTTCATCATTGAAGAGAGCCATCTCCATCAGAATTGATCATCATATAGTATTGTTGCCATGTATAATGATCTCCTGGTTCTGCTCATTTCGCTCAGCATCAGTTCATGCAAGTCTCTCCAGGCCTATCTGAAATCATCCTGCTGGTCGTTTCTTACAGAACAATAATATTCCATAACATTCATATACCATAATTTATTCAGCCATTCTCCAATTGAAGGGCATCCATTCAGTTTCCAGTTTCTAGCCACTACAAAAAGGACTGCCACAAACATTCTTGCACATGTGGGGCCCTTTCCCTCCTCTAAGATCTCTTTGGGATATAAGCCCAATAGAAACACTGCTGGGTCAAAGAGTAAGCACAGTTTGATAACTTTTTTAGCATAATTCCAAATTGCTCTCCAGAACGGTTGGATCTGTTCACAGTTCCACCAACAATGTATCAGTGTCCCAGTTTTCCCACATCCCCCCCTAACATTCACCATTATCATTTCCTTTGACAGTTATTTTGAATGGAATTTCTTTTTATATCTCTTGCTGCTGAACTTTGTTGATAATATATAAAAATGCTGATGATTTATGTGGATTTATTTTGTACCCTGCAACTCTGTTAAAATTGTGAATTGTTTCTAGCAGTTTTTTAGTTGAATCACTAAGGTTCTCTAAGTATACCATCATGTCATCTGCAAAGAGTGATACTTTGGTTTCCTCATGACCTACTCTAATTCCTTTAATCTCTTTTTCTTTTCTTACTGCCAAAGCTAACATTTCTAAGACAATATTAAATAATAATGGTGACAGTGGACATCCTTGTTTCACTCCTGATCTTACTGGGAATGGGTCTAATTTGTCCCCATTACATATGATGCTTGCTGATGGTTTTAAATAGATGCTACTGATCATTTTAAGGAAAAGCCCACTTATTCCTATACTCTCTAGTGTTTTTAATAGGAATGGGTGTTGGATTTTATCAAATGCTTTTTCTTCATCTATTGAGATAATCATATAATTTGTGTTAGTTTGGTTATTAATATAATTGATTATGCTGATAGTTTTCCTAATATTGAACCAGCCCTGCATTCCTGGTATAAATCCTACTTGGCCATAGTGTGTTATCCTGGGGATGACTTCCTGTAATCTTATTACTAATGTCTTATTTAAGATTTTTGCATCAATATTCATTAGGGATTTCCCTAATTGTCTATAATTGGTCTATAGTTTTCTTTTCTTTTTTCTTTCTTTTTCTTTTTCTTTTTGCTCAGGCAATTGAGGTTAAATGACTTGTTCAGGGTCACACAGCTAGGAAATGTTAAGTGTATGAGATCACATTTGAACTCAGGTCTTCCTGACTTCAGGGCTGGTGCTCTATCCACTGTGCCACCTAGCTGCCCCTATAATTTTCTTTTTCTACCTGGTTTAGTTAGCAGCACCATATCTGTATCAGAGAAGGAATTTGGTAGTATACCTTCTTTCCCTATTTTTTCAAATAGTTTACATAGTATTGGAATTAATTGTTCTTTGAATGTTTGGTAGAAGTGAATGTATTTTTGTTGTATATTTCAGGGCAAATATGAGTTTTAAACTCATGTGTAGCAGCTGACCTTCATTCTCCTAATCTTGCCTTCCCCTTTTAATTTCCATCAGCTGCAGAACTCATTTTGCTTTCACTTTGCTCATTTATCTTTTATGGAAACTACATAGTAGTAGATGTGCTCACACCTGCGTCAGCTTGAGGGCTTTTTGTTCTATCTTTATCTTAACATGTAAATTATGAGGTGACATTATTCCAGAGGGTCTTTTGGCTGCCGAAGCTAAGGTGGTTGTTTGACATTGGTGAAAGGTCTTCATCAATTCAGGGATATCAAGATGGAAAGTTGGCTCCTAAGTCATCCCCTTTGTTGCATTCTTGCCCCTAGCAAGTTTTAGAGATGTCTGCATTGTCTATAGGAGTAATGGTTTTCTTTCACTAGAAATTTTTCTGATATGATGAGTGCAGGTCCAGTTTGCTGTGAGTGTTGGGAAAAATTATTGGTGAGATGGAGTGAATAAATATGGATGAAGGGCATCATAGATGGGACAATGAAAAGGGAGAAGTGAATAAGCTTTTATTTTTTATAAGTACCTACTATGTGCCAGCCACTGGGCTAAGTGCTCTACAAATTATCTTATTTGATCTTCACAACCCTTGGAAGCAGGTGCCATTAGGCAGATACAAATTAAGTGACTTGCCCAGGATCACAGAGCTGCTTAAATGCCTGAGGATGGATTTAAAGCCAAATTTTCCTGATTTCAGTCCCAAGGTGCTCTTCACCGTGTTTCTAAGGAAGGCTTCCATTACTGAGTGGGTCAGCTTCTTTTGATAGCATTTCTGTTTTCAGCTAAACCTGGGTTCTCATGTGGAAACTAAACTCCCCTGGGCTTTCTCATAATATCTGCCCATTTTTCCTGGGTCTCTTATTGCTGTGTAAATGGATCTTGAACTGACTCTTAACACTCCTTGCTATTGTTTGTTGCTAACTCCAAAGCTCAAAAGCAAAGACAGTGGTGTAAGAGCAAGAAGGAACTAAGAGTGAAAATCATAGTATGAGTGAAAAAGGAAGAATAGAGTTCTTATAGCTAAAAATGTTTGGTGATAATCACAGTTTGTTAGGTATAAATTTTTACAACTCTTGACCCCTTTTTGTCTGAGAAAATTTTACATGACCCCAGGTAGATAAAATAAGTATACAAATCAAACATTTACTGATAATAAATCACAAGTTTGTGTCCCTCACATTTAGTTACAAGATCCTAAATGGGATCATGACCCACAATTTAAGAAGCTGGGATGTGAAGACGCACTCATTGAGCTCATTTTTGATTTAACTCAGTACCTTGTGCATTCTAGTATATTGTATCTACCTTCCCTTAAAGATTTCAGTCATTGATTCTGCTGATACATATGCTATAGAACATTCAGGTGTGAATACAGAGCCTCTTTCAGTGATCTTTGAGACATTCTGTAGAATATGAGGTATTTCAGGACTGGAAAATGGCCAGTTTCCTCCTTTTATAGAGAAGTGAATGAGATGGGAAACTGAGGACTTCTCAGAATAATGATTGTGAGAGATTGGTAGGGTTTTTCATTGGGGATTCTATTGCAGGAAGAGAGATAAATTGTGGCTTTTTAGAACATCAAAGGCAGACCAGAACCTATCTGCTAGTTACTGATTTGAAAAAGGGTCTGCTTGATATCTGTGGGCCTTCAGTGGGTGGGAAGTGCTTTGTTCTGGAGATTGGCAGGTCCTGGGAGTGGGCCTGCTTTTCTCTTTCTATAAGTGTGGGCTCAGGTGAGAAGGGGGTGTGCATTCCTTTCTCTCCTTGGCACAGCCCGGAGAGGAATGATTGTCCCAAGGAATTTCGCAAAATTCAAATAAACTTCTAATCTTCACTTTGAGAGATCTCTGAGTAATGATTTTAAATTGGGAATTGTATTTTTGTCCCACACAGTTTTGGGGGCTCGTCCGGGATAAAGGCCTAGTAAGGGAATGACTGTTGCTCGATTTCAGAGACATAATGGTGCCGGGGGACCTTTTGTCCTGGTCTCCAAAACCGACACCAGTCTCCTGTCTACTAAGCGAAAGCACCAGATGGGAGATTCTCAGTGAAAATAGAAGCAGAAGTAAGCCTGGTGTGTGTAAGCCTGGTGTGTGTAAATCTGGTGTGTGTAAGTTGAATTGAGCTCATGGCCAGGAAATCTTGCCTACAAAACTTACGGTAAGCCTCAGAAAGTTTGGGAATCATTGGTGGCCTGGAAGGCCTGAGAGAATAGCTATCCTAAATTAAGGTGTGTTGTTAGAAAAGTTTTCTGAAAAATTCTTAGGCGGCCATTTGTAAAGAGGTAACTCTTTACGGAGAGACTGAAGTGCAGTCTATGAAGAGATTGAAGTGAAAGTGAAAAGTGAAGTGAAGGCCTAGATCTAGATCAGAGAATAGCCCAAATCAGGAAATCGGCTGAGGATTTGAGATGTTAGCTAACTGAAAGGGGAATAGGTAAGGAGAATGTGGGAGCATTGCTGCTTCGGGACCAGGGTGGAATTAGAACTAAATGGGGAAAAGTTCCTTCAATTCAGAGGAATTGGAGTTTTGCAAATCTCTGGCTTCAGGGGAGGAAGGCCTGGCTAATATGAGCCAAGCCTTAGAGCCAGAGAATAGGTGAATGGGGAGTGGACAGAGAGAATCCCATCCCATCTCTGGGATTCTGTTGTACTTCTACCTCCTAGCGCCACAGGCAACTTCAGTGTAGAGGCTGAATTAGCAGAAGAAAAGCCAAGGTACTTGAGGATACTTAGAATCCTTCAGTAATGGAGAACTATGGGAATGTCTCCAAACAGTTTGGTTTCTGGGACCCAGTGTGTATAATAGAGGGAATTAATTTGAAAAAGAGAAAGAAGCTTTCCCATTGGTCCAACTCTGGCCAAGTTTGGAACTTCAGGAAAGTCCATTAGAATAATAATTTTTATATTGGGATTGTTTCCGTGTTGGTGCTTGGCATAAATGCTTGTGGTTTTTCAATTTGTGCTTAAAAATTGTAACCTGTGCTAATTTGAAAGAAAAAGGAAGAGAAAAAAAGTTGAGGTGTTTTAAATTCTGGCAGAGAGCACAAGAGAGAGCAATGAAGTCTTATCTTATTCAAGAAGCTGCTCTGCCTGGGGAGATAAGAGAGAAAACAAAGGGAACTGATGCAGATTAGCTTTTAAAAACTTGGGGAAAAGTTTCTGGGAATCAGTTTAAATTTAAGTGTGTGTGTGTGTGTGTGTGTGTGTGTGTGTGTATCTATATATAGATAGATATATATATATGTGTGTGTGTGTGTGTGTGTGTGTGTGTGTATAAAACTGAATGGTAATTCAGTTTGTTTGCAACATTTAATTGGCATTTTAGAAAATTTACTTAAGTGGGAAAAGCAATGCCCTTTTTGGTTTATTGGTCTATTGAATTTTGGGGAACTTAGTTTTAAATTCTGAAATTGTGGGAAATAATATTGTTGCTTTGTGCATGTTAAATTTGTTTATTCTGGGTATGAGATCTTAGGAATTTGTTTGAATAATTGGCTTTTCATTATTGAAGAGAGATTTCTAAAAGCTGTATTTGATTTGAGTCAGTTTTATAATTGTTTGTTTTAAAAAGTTCTGGTAACTCAGGTTACCTTCTGAAAGATATTTTGGGTAATTTTTAAGCATTGTAAGTTAGGCTTTAAAGTTTGTCATGCTGAACATGTGTGTGAGTTTTATGGAGTGACTTAACTATTCACTATTTTGTGAATTTTAAGAGTTTAAAGTTTTGAAGCAGGTGGAGATGGAGAAGAGTAAAGTTACAAGTTTAAAAAAAAGTTAAAAAAGTTAAAAAGGAAAATGAGAAAGAGAAAAGGAAAATATAAATACATAGAAGAAATGAGATAAGAAAAATGGGTTTGTAGAAATAACTGATGGGAAGAGGGAGAGACAGGAAGGAACCTTTTGGCTTCAAAGGTGAAGCCTCCTTTCTTTGAGAGATGAAAGGAGCAATTAGTACTTGGGGATTAAGAGAAATGGAAAAGGAAGGGAGATATAGAAGAGAGATGTCCTTCTGAGATTGGGATCTTTGGCTGGCAGATAAGATTTTGGGGGTGTGGCACCCTAAAAAGTTAGCTTTGAGAAGTGGGAGTCAGGAAGAAGCCTGGTGTGGTTGAGAAAAATGCCATGTGGAGGTCAATCTAATTCCCCTCCCCCATTAAGTCTGGTATAGCGGCTTTGAATGAACTGTAGCTCTTGGCTAATTGAAATATCAATTGATTATATTGTTAAAGAAACAGCCTACATTTGCGTGCAATCTGATCTGATGGGTTTGGGCTGCTTCCAAAAAGGCAGTAGGGATTCCTCAATTGGAGGAAGCTAATTTATTAATTTTTTCCATTCGTGAAAAGGAATTATTGTTAAATCTGAAAGATCTTTTTATGTGGAATTGGGAAATTCTGTATGAGTTTTTAATTGATTTGTATTGAGTCATCTTGAAATTGTATTCATTATCTAAGGGGACTCTGAGAATAATAGTTTTTGCCCCTTTTTGAATGTTTCTGTTATAGATAATATGCAATTTGGAATTGTTCTATATATATATTGGGTATTTTAAAAAGCAATGTTGTTGTTGAACTGTAATGTTGAACTTAAAACCATCTACTTAGATATGGAAGATAAGCTGTATAAGCTGTGAACTTTTAGGTTCACTGAGATATTTGAGTTAGATTCATCTGAGGCTTTGAGTAATGAGAATTGCTGTAGGAGATAAAATCTCTTGGGGCTGCAAGTGATATTTGTTTGGAGTTTTAAATTCAGGTATGACTGTCTGAAAGATCATCAAGCCAGTGATCCACCATCTGAAAGGAATATGCCATATGGGCTACTGAGAAGAAATCATTGCAGGTGGAAGTTAATGTCTGGGAATGAATTGGAAGAACAATCTTCGTCTCTGTCAAAGGTGGGTTTCTTCTGATCCAGTTTCCCCACTTCCCAGTGGTGAGAACCCATCTGATTGTTTCTGAGTGTGTCTTAAGGTGGAGTTATTAAAATTACCTATTACCTAAAATTACCTAAAAGTTACCTAAGTAAGCTGTTTTAAGGATGCTTTATCCTGCATGTGTTTTCAGATTGAGACCTGAAGGACCAGTTCTGATACTATTTAAGTATCATGAAAATCCCTGATTTTTTTTTCTTGTTATAGCAAATTTCTGTAATCAAAACAAGTGGAAATCAGAAAGTGGTTAGTGGAAGATATAAATCACAATAAAGTATATATTTTAATTAGCAGTCCAGCTCTGTAGGACTCTCTGGCTGTTGCTATTAACATCCTTCTGGGGCTAGAGTTTCTTTATAGATAAAGAAACTTCCCTTTTGTGTGAGAAGAGTAGATATTGTATGTTGATGGAAGGCAGGGCTAGGTTGTCAGGTCTCTGGACCCCAATCCTAGACCCCTTTGCTTACTTATCAATGTGTTTTTCATGTTTTTCGTGATCATGGGTGCTATATGGAAGGAAAGGGAATTTTTGATAGCCAAACATTTCAATGCAAGGGTAATGATTATTGCCAGCTATCAATGTAGAGAGGTTTCTGTGGATTCACTTTAGGTGAGGAGAAGTAGGCTTACAGATCAGCTGCCCATGTTGCCGATTGTTTGCCTAGCAACTTTAACCCCCAACCTAACTTCTGCATTCCCTCATATAGCTCCCAGGCAAGTAAATTTTGAAAGGCCTGCAAATGTGCCTCTTGCAGGGGATTCAAAATATTTTTTGTTGTGTTAACATCTGCACTAGATGTGTGAACAATTTTCCTTGTGAGAATTTAGGGCTTTTTCTGGAAGAGATTATACTGCAGGGCACAATATTTTGCCTATTCCACCTAGTCCTTTGAGGAAAGAAAAGCAAGAATTTTGGGAAAGCGTTTTTGGTATTTATCCTAGAGAAGGTTATTTTGACAAGAGGCATTTGTGATAGCCTCATCCTCCTCCCCCCAGCCCTTTTCTGGGTAGGTTTCTAGTGTCTGGTCACTTTTGTATATTCTCTCCTGCTCAATGTTAGTCCTTGTGTTCTTAATGTATTTGTGAGAGTTGCTTCTTCCAGACTCTAAGTGATGAAAATTCCAACCACTTGGCCAACCCGAGTCACCTGAGACCTGATTCTGACATTCAGCACTGGCTGCAGCCACCACGACCACCAGCTATCTGCCTTCTTCAGTCAGACCCCACTGGATCTAGCTACGCCCCTTGTCAGCCTGAAGCAGCTCCAGAAGATGAGACCTTCGTCCTTTTGTCCCAAATGGGTCTGAAGTAGTTGAGGTGGGCCTCTGAGGCCTCTGGCCTCCACAGTGCTGGAGTTCTGTGGCTGCCAGATGCCAATCTGGTCTAGGATAACTGGGTTTCCAAGACAGATAGTGGGAGTTGGTGGGATTGGGTCTCTGATTCCTGCTCACTGTTCTAAGAGCAATATCTTGTCACTGCTTGTTATACAATAATTAATCATTAGAGTTCAAGATGTAGCTAAGTTCAGGAGTAACTGGAGTGGTTCCTGAAAGCTTCCACTGATGTGTGTTAGTTCTAAATGGTGGAGGATGGATGATAGTTAATATTGGGGAGAGATCAGCCTGACAGTCTGGGTTATAGATGCCCTAGTGGAGGATGTATTTTGGGCTAAGAAATCTGTGAAAGAAGGAGAACTGAGGGTTATTGATGACTTGACTGTCAAACTATTGCTGTGTATTGTTTTACAATTCTGTCTGGGTTCCCTATTGCTGTATTTTGTATTTAAGGATGGAAATTGTTGGGTTAAGAATTTGGGTGGCTGTTATAGTTTCTATCTGCATTATGGTGCTAAAACCTTCCAGGTATCTAGGGAAGGTAATTCAAAAGAGTGTGGAATGTTGTCCACAGTCCCTTGTCTCAGTTTTCCTTAATTGTTCTGCATCTATTGCAACCCCTCCCCCACTTCCTGACCATCAGGAATAATTGGGCTAGCATTTCAAAGAGCCAAATTGGTCTGTTATCTTTTGGCTTCAGACTTAAAGTCTTTCTCCAGACTTATCAGAATCCATGCCTTCCTCCATTACCCAGGCTGTCAGAGATGAATTGATAGTCCTTTCCTGGAAAGACTTTTGAAGTCTGGGGCTATCACCTGGCTGATTAAAAAACAAAGGCAGGAGGAGAGTCCAAGCAGTCAGAGTTCACTACTAGGGGTCCCTCTGTCCTGGCCTGAGTTTTAGAGATTCCCTGGAGTTTCATACTCTTCAGGATCAGGCAAGGTCGAGATCAAGACAGTTCATTAGATTAGCAGTCAGAAACATAGTTAGCATTGGCCCTGTTAGGATTAAAAGTAAACCCTGGAGGGACATTGGATTGTCATCCTGTTAGAGCTTTTGTACACCCTTATCCTCAGGGAAAGGAAGTATAGATCCTGTACTAGATACTAAGGATTTGTTCATTAGAAAATATGTCTCATAACTTGCTAAAGGATTCGTTGCTTAGACTCTACTTTTAGGATTCATGGTGCACAAATATCAACCTTGAGATTGCATCTTGATCCACGTCTGGAAGGAGGACAGTGCAACTGACTGCTTGAGTCAAAAGGACTTGTGGATGCTGCAAAGAATGGACTGAGACTGTGCATGAATTGAAATTATGCTTAACAACAAGGACTCACTAACTTTGGGAGGGGACTAATGAATTGTGTGTTATTTTGGGAATGTTTCAACTTGTTTTGGACAATGATTTTGAGTCCAACAGAGATTATGTTGCAAGGATTGTAATGAAGATGAAAAGTCCTCATATGTTGAAAAAGAGGAGGGATTTGAATGAGATGGGAAACTGAGGACTTCTCAGAATAATGATTGTGAGAGATTAGTAAGGTTTTTCATTGGGGATCCTATTGCAGGAAAAGAGATAAATTGTGGCTTTTTAGAATATCAAAGGCAGACCAGAACCTATCTGCTAGTTACTGATTTGAAAAAGGGTCTGGTTGATATCAGCAGGCCTTGAGTGGGTGGGAAGTGCTTTGTTCTGGAGATTGGCAGGTCCTGGGAGTGGGCCTGCTTTTCTCTCTCTATAAGTATGGGCTCAGGTGAGAAGGGGGTGTGCACTCCTTCCTCTCCTTGGCACAGCCCGGAGAGGAATGACTGTCCCAAGGAATTTCGTGAAATTCAAATAAACTTCTAATCTTCACTTTGAGAAATCTCTGAGTAATGATTTTGAATCGGGAATTGTATTTTTATCCCACACAGAAGGGAAGAGTGTCAAGTCTATAGATGATAACCTGAGGAGCTTGACTATAATTCTGGGCAAAATTCTTTGACATATTACAAAAGGTATGCATTGTGAGCACTTAGAAAGGCAATTTATGATCACTAGAAATAAATATGATTTTAGCTCACATTAGAAAAATCTATTTTCCTTTTTTATGAATAGGTTATTAGCTGGTAGATTAGGGGGATGTTGTAGTAATATAATAGCTGATATTTATATATCATATCAATAGCACAGTGAATAGAGTGCCAGACCTAGAATCAGGAAGACTCATCTTCCTGAGTTCAAATCCAACTTCAGACAATTATTAGCTGTATGATCCTGGGCAACCCACTTAACTTTGTTTTCCACAATTTTCTCATCTCTAAAATGAGCTGGAGAAGGAAATGGCAAACCACTTCAATGTCTTTGCCAAGAAAATCCCAAACGGGGTCATGGAGAGTTGGATACAGCTGAAATTACTGAACAACAAATTTATATACAGTTTTAAGCTTGAAAAAAATGTTTTGCATGGATTATTTTTTCAATTGTTCTTATGTTTTTTTTTCTACTCTGAACTTAACCAACTCCAAATAAAATGAGAATTCCCATGTACAAATTAAAACAGAAAAAGAGGATTGTTAATGAAACTTGAGTTTTTAATTCTTGGCATATATTATGTATTTCTTTTTTTAAAAGCTTGCTTAAATAAGTTGGAGCTATTTTCATTGCATTTTATATCTCTTCATCTTTATATATCTCTTCATCTTTATCCTTTCTTTGAATTTGGTGCATTGATTTTTCTTTTTCTTTAACAAGTAGATGATTTGATTGTACAAAGATGGCTAATTTGGAAATGATTCCCACATTGATAATTGGTCATTTTCTATTTGTTAAAATATAATATAATCAAATTCCTTTCCCCATTTTTTGGTGTTTGGTTGGTTGGTGTTCTCCATGTCCAGAACTATCAGGATTTTTTTGAAGAAAGAAACCAGAAGACTGTAGGACCACAAATAAGGAAAGGATATTGGAGATCATATGGGGACTACAGAGGGGAAAGGGACACAACTATTGTGACTTGCCTTTGAATCCTAAATCCATCCAGGGATCTTGTGCATATAGGCATGAGACTTCTATATAGAGTTTAAACTCTTTTGACCTCTCATTTGTTTCTTGTTTTTGAGTCACATTTTCCGATATATTTCTTTTTTGGGGGGCCATCTTTACCTATACTCAAACTTGCATCAATGTCACTGTTATTAAATCATATATTGATTTAATTTGGAGGGTCTTCTTGAGTTCTTCATGACATTTTATATCTCTTTATTCTCTGAATTATTTGACAGTAAACTTATACTTTCTTAACTCATTTGATTTTCTTTGTCATTCTTGTTTTTGGAAAGGTAAAATGCTCTAATAGAGAAAGTGCTGATTTTGGGAAAGGCCTTCCTGTGTACCCCTGAACAAATCACTTAACCTCTCTAGTCCTTAGTTTTCTTAGCTGTAAAATGAGGGGGTTGAACTGGGACAGTTCTGAGATTCCTTTCAGCTTTAAATCTAGAACCCTATGATCTTACCAAGCAATGAAGTATTTATACTTATCTTTGCTAATCTTCCTTATTTCTAGTTAGCAACACCCTCTCCTGAGTGATCAGTTTTCTTTGCTTCAGCTTTTTTTCATCATGGGATGCTTCGTCCTTAGACTGAAAACTTCTTAGATGAAATAATATTGTTGTTTAACTAGCATGATAGAATGACTGTTGAACCTTTTATTAGCATTCAAAGGTGTAACAAAAGCAGGTTTAAAACTGGAAGGAAATTCAATTATAATTAAATTTGTTCAACAGCATTTTATTTTCCAACTACATGTAAAGATAGTTTTCAACATTCACCTTTGTAAAACCTAGTGCTCCAATTTTTTTTCCCTCTCCTCTCCTTTCCTTTTCCCAAGATAACAGCAATCCAATATAGGTTACACATGCACAATTCTTTTTAAAAATTCTTCTAAATATTTCCATATTTGTCAAGCTGTGCAAGAAAAATCAGAACAAAAGGGGAAAAAACATAAGAAAGGTAAAAAAAGCAGACAACCACAAAAGGTGAAAATACTATGCTTTGAAAATACATTCAGTCACCAGAGTTCTCTCTCTGGATGCTGATGGAACTTTTCCATCACAAGTCTATTGGAAGTGCCTTGGATAACTTCATTGTTGAAAAGAGCCAAGTCCATCACAGTTGATCATACAATCTTGTTGCTGTGTACAATGTTCTCTTGGTTCTACTTACTTCACTTAGCATCAGTTCATGTAAGTCTTTCCAGCATGTTCTGAAATCAGCCTGTTCATCATTTCTTATAGAACAATTAACATTCCATTACATTCCTATATCCATAACTCATTCAGCCCTTCCTCAACTGATAAGCATCCACTCAATTTCCAGTTCCTTGCTGCTACAAAAAGGATTGCTACAAATATTTTTTGTGCATGTGAATCTTTTCCCCTTTTTTATGAACTCTTTGGAAATCAGACCCAGTAGAGACACTGCTGGATCAGAGTATGCATAGTTTGATAGCCTTTTGGGCAAAGTTCCAAATTACTCCCTAGAATGGTTGGATCATTTTACAACTCCACCAACCATGCATTAGTGTCCCAGTTTTCCCACATCCATGCCAACATTTATCATTATCTTTTCTGTCATCGTAGCCAATCTGAGAGTTATGAAGTGATACCTCAGAGTTATCTTATTTACATTTCTCTAATCAATAGTGACTTAGAGCATTTTGAAATGGTTTTAATTTCTTCATCTGAAAATTGTCCAATTCATGTCCTTTGACCATTTATTAATTGGGAAATAGCTTCAATTCTTATAAATTATTGTTAGTTCTCTATATATTTTAGAAATGAGGCTTTTGTCAGAAATACTGGCTGTTTTTTTGTAGTGGCTAGAAACTGGAAGTGAATGGATGCCCATCAGTTGGAGAATGGCTGAATAAATTATGGTATGTGGATGTTACGAAATAAATTGTTCTATAAGAAATGACCAGGGGCAGCTAGGTGGCGCAGTGGTTAGAGCACCAGCCCTGAAGTCAGGAGGACCTGAGTTCAAATCTGGTCT
>JAJPUD010000660.1:423050-458747 GCA_023553655.1 Myrmecobius fasciatus
ATGATTTCAGAGAGGCCTGGAGAGACTTGCATGAACTGATGCTGAGCGAAGTGAGCAGAACCAGGAGATCATTATACACGGCAACAAGACTATATGATGATCAATTCTGATGGACATGGCTCTCTTCAACAATGAGATGTTACAAATCAGTTCCAATTGTTCAGTGATAAAGAAAGCTATCTACACCCAGAGAGAGACCTGTGGGATCTGAGTGTGGACCACAACATAGCATTTTCATACTTTCTATTGATGTTTGCTTACATTTTGTTTTCCTTCTCAGGTTTTTGTTTGTTTGTTTGTTTTTCTTGTAGATCAGATTTTTCTTTTACAGCAAGAAAACTATAAATATGTATACATATATTGGATTTGTCATATATTTTAACATAGTTAACATGTATTGGACTACCTACCATCTAGGGGAAGAGGTGGGGGGAAGGAGAGAAGAATTTGGAACAGAAGGCTTTGCAAGGGTCAATGATGAAAAATTATCCATGTATATATTTTGCAAATAAAAAGTTTAAAAAAAAAGAAAGAAAGAAACACTGGCTGTGAATTGCAACACTCTCCCTTCCCTGCCCCCAGCTTTCTGCTTCCTTTCTAATCTTGGCGGCACTAGTTTTGTTTGTACAAAATATTTTTAATTTAATATAATCAAATTATCCATTTTGCATATATTTAAAAATTTTGAGCATTTGACTATTTATTTAATATTTTCCCCGGGTTATATTAAAAAAACAATTTTTTTACATTTGTTTTTAAGATTTTTGAGTTCTAGGTTCTCTCCCTTATCCCCACCCACAATTAAGAAACCACATGTAATATTATGCAAAACATTTCCATAAAAGTCAAGCTATGAAAGAAAATGTAGATCTTCCATCCTAATGAAAATGAAATCCCTGAAGAAAAATTGAGTTTAAAATAGAGAGAGAGAGAAAGAGAGAGAGAGAGTAATAGAGAATGCTTTGATCTATATACAGACTTGATCAGTTTCTTCTCTGGGTATGGATAAGATTTTTATTATAAGTCCTTCAGAGTAGTACTTATGCCTTTGTTGGCTTTGATCTATTTTAATAATACTATACCTTATGTTTTATATAGCCCTTTATAGTTTTCAAGGAAACTTCATACCCATTATTTCAGCTGATCTTTGAAAAATATTCTGTGAGGCAAAAAAGGAGAATCATTAAACAAAAACATTTATAGTTGGTCTTCCCAGAACATTGCTATTACTTTGTATATTAGTATGTATATTTCACTTTAATCATGAAGGACTTTCAGGTTGTTTTTTTTTTTTTTCTTGAGAGCATCTTGCTTATCATAAATTTTTAAAAATTAAGCAAATAAAGTTTAGAGATCATGCCAAATTCTTTTATTTTTGTGTTATAGAAATAGTTATACTTTTTATTGATAGATTTTGGATTTAAAAAAAAAAGATTATTCCTTCCTGAATGCCACCATTGATTAATTTATTTTTATTTCTTATGAGGCATTTGGGGTTAAGAGACTTACTCTGAAGCTGGATTTGAACTCAAGTTTTCCTGATTCTAGGGTTAGTGTTCTATCCACTGTGCTATCTAGCTAATCCAATCATTGATTTATAAGGGAAAAAGAGACATGAGCCCTTTATTCTTTCTCCCTCCCTCCTTTTTCCCCCCTTTCTTTTCCTTCCTTTTTCTCTTCCTTCCTAACATTACTGAATTAGGAAGCCTGAATTACTCCTATTTAAGAGGAAGTAGAAGATCCTTAGAGGCTGTCAGAGCAAATGCTGCTACAAGCACTTCTGTGATACTATAGTACCCTTTTGTTACCTTAGACCTGTGCACTGTGAGATTTAACATGTATTTCATTTCCCGTGTTCTTTTACCTGACTTGGACCCAATCTACCTAATTACATTATTCTTGGCCCATGGTAACTGGCAATCTGGATCAGTAATCTTGAGACTGTTTATCTCATCTAGCAATACTGACCCAGGTACAACATTAAGTTGCAGACCTAGGTTAAAATCAAGGTTTTATTGCTAACTTGATATGTAACCTTATGTGAATAATAGATTTTAGAACAAGATAGGACCCTTGATAACCATTTAGACTAATTCCCATATTTTACAGATAATAGAGCTGAGTTCTAGATGGGTGAAGGAACCTAGTTAAGGATCCTGAACTATTTAGTGATAGAGCTGATACTAGAACATAGGACTCCTGGTAGAAATTTAGTTCAATAATATTTATACTATTTCATACTGCATTTCTCCAGACCTGAGTTTCCATATGTGTAAAATGGGTTTAATGATTCTCCTTTTTTGCCTCACAGAATATTTTTCAAAAATCAACTAAAATAATGGGTATGACGTCTCCTTGAAAACTATAAAGGGCTATATAAAACATAAGGTATAGTATTATTAAAATAGATCAAAGCCAACAAAGACATAAATTTCTTTTTTTTTAAAAGCTTTTTATTTGCAAAACATATGTATGGGTAGTTCTTCAACATTAACACTTACAAAGCTTTCTGTTATAAATTCCCCCCCCCCCAGTCTCCTTCCCTCCCCTAGCTGGCAGGAAGTCCACTACATGTTAATTATGTTAAAATATTTGACAAGTCGAATATATGTATACATATTTCCACACTTATCTTGCTGTGCAAGAAAAATCGTATCTACAAGAAAAAAAATCTGAGAAAGGAAACAAAATGCAAGCAAACATCAATAGAGAGCATGAAAATGTTATGTTGTGGTCCACATTTCATATCTCTCTCTCTGGGTGTATATGGCTTTCTTCACTGAACAATTGGAACTGGTTTGAAACATTTCATCGTTGAAGAGAGCCATGTCCATCAGAACTGATCATCATGTAATATTGTTGTTGCTGTGTATAATGATCTCCTGGTTTTGCTCATTTCACTCAGCATCAGCTCATGCAAGTCTCTCCAGGCCTCTCTGTAATCATCCTGCTGGTCATTTCTTACAGAATAATAATATTCCATAACATTCATATACCATAATTTATTCAGCCATTCTCCAATTGATGGGCATCCATTCAGTTTCCATTTTCTAGTTACTACAAAAAGGGCTGCCACAAACATTTTTGCACATGTGGGACATTTTCCCCCCTTTAAGATCTCTTTGGGATATAAGCCCAGTAGAAACACTGCTGGGTCAAAGGGTTTGCGCAGTTTGATAACTTTATGAACATAGTTCCAAATTGCTCTCCAGAATGGTTGGATCCATTCACAATTCCATCAACAATGTATCAGTGTCCCAGTTTTCCCATATGCCCTCTACATTTGTCATTATCTTTTCCTGTCATTTTAGCCAATCTGACAGATGTGTAGTGGTACCTCAGAGTTGTCTTAATTTGAATTTCTCCGATCAATAGTGATCTGGAGCACCTTTTCATATGATTAGAAATGGTTTTAATTTCTTCATCTGAAAATTGTCTGTTCATATCCTTTGACTATTTATCTATTGCAGAGTGGCTTGAATTCTTATAAATATGAAACGATTCTCTATATATTTTAGAAATAAAGCTTTTATCAGAACCCTTAAATGTAAAGATGATTTCCCAATTTATTGCTTCCCTCTTAATCTTGTCTGCATTAGTTTTGTTTGTACAAAAACTTTTTAACTTAATGTCAAAATTATCTATCTGGTATTCAATTAAGAGTTCCAGTTCTTTTTTGGACATAAATTTTCCATCTCCACAGGTCTGAGACGTAAACTATCCTATGTTCCTCTAATTTGCTTATAATATCACTCTTTCTATCTAAATCATGAACCCATTTAAATCTTATCTTGATATGAGGTGTTAGGTATGGGTCAAGCCCTAATTTCTTCCACACTACTTTCCAATTTTCCCAGCAGCTTTTGTTGAATAGTGAGTACTTATCCTAAAAGCTGGGGTCTTTGGGTTTATCAAACACTAAATTGCTATGTTTGTCCTGTGATCCTATCCTTTGCCACTGATCAACTATTCTATTTCTTAGCCAGTACCAAATGGTTTTGATGACTGCTGCTTTATAATATAGTTTTAGATCTGGTACAGCAAGGCCACCTTCATTGGCCTTTTTTTCCCCATTAATTCCCTTGAGATTCTTGACCTTTTGTTTTTCCAAATGAACTTTGCTACTATTTTTTCTAAATCTGTAAAATAATTTCTTGGGAGATTGATTGGTATGGCACTAAATAAGTAAATTAATTTGGGTAGAACTGTCATTTTTATTATATTTGCTCGGCCTATCCGTGAGCACTTGATGTTTTTCCAATTGACTAGGTCTGACTTTATTTGTGTGAAAAGTGTTTTGTAGTTTAGTTTGTATAGTTCCTGACTTTTCTCCTTGTTAGATAGATTCCCAAATATTTTGTACAATCAACAGTTATTTTGAATGGAATTTCTTTTTGTATCTCTTGCTGCTCAACTTTGTTGGTAATATATAAAATGCTGATGATTTACATGGATTTATTTTGTATCCTGCAACTTTGCAAAAGTTGTGAATTGTTTCTAGAAGTTTTTTAGTTGAGTCTCTAGGGTTCTCTAAGTATACCATCATATCATCTGCAAAGAGTGATAATTTGGTTTCCTCATTACCTACTCTAATTCCTTTAATCTTTTTTTCTTCTCTTACTGCCAAAGCTAACATTTCTAATACAATATTAAATAGTAATGGTGACAGTGGGCAGCCTTGTTTCACTCCTGATCTTATTGGGAATGATTCTAGTTTGACTCCATTACATATGATGCTTGCTGATGGTTTTAAGTAGTAAGTAGTAGCAAAAGGTTGCTTTAATTTGCATTTTTCTAATCAATAATGATCTAGAGCATCCTTTCATAAGACTATAAATTGTTTTGATTTTCTCATCAGAAAATTGCCTATTCATATTCTTTGATTATTTATTAATTGGGGAATTGCTCATATTCTTAATAGACTTTTTTTTTTCCTGAGGCAATTGGGTTAAGTGACTTGCCCAGGATCACACAGCTAGGAAGTATTAAATGTATGAGACCAGATTTGAACTTAGCTCTTCCTGACTTCAGGACTGGTGCTCTATCCATTGTGCCATCTAGCTGCCCCAATATTCTTATAGATTTTACAAAGTTTTTTTTTATGTATTTGATATGAGACCTTATCTGAGAAACTTTCTATAAAACCCACCCCCGCCGCAATTTTCTGCTTTCCTTCTGACCATGGTTATATTGGTTTTATTTATACAAACCCTTTTTACTTTAATGTAATCAAAATTGTCCATTTTATGTCTCACAATGCTATTTTATTCATAAATTGTTTGCTTATCCATAAATCTGATAAATAATGTTCCATATTGTTTTAATTTTCTTGTTATATTTTTCTGTATGTCTAGGTCATGTGTCCATTTTGATCTTATCTTGGTGTAAATGATGTAAGAAATCAGCCTATGCTTATTTCTACCAGACTGCTTTCTAGCTTTTCCAACAATTTTTTAACCTAATAATGAATTTTTATCCCCCAAACTTAAGTATTTATACTTGACAAACAACAGGTTGCCAAAGTCATTTATTGTAGACATTGTATGACTATAGTATTCTACTGATCTACCTTTCTATTTCTTAGTATCAGATAATTTTGGTAATTACTGCCTTAGAAGTTTAAGACATGGTGTTGCTAAACCTCTTTCCTTTATATATATTTTTTCATTAGTTCTTTTGATGTTCCTGATTTTTATTCTTCCAAATGAGTTTTGTTATTTTTTTTTCTAATTCAATAAAATATTTTTTGGTGATTTAATTGGAATGGTACTAAATAAATAGATTAATTTGGGTAAAATTGTCATTTTTATTATATTGTACTTGCCTATTTAAATATGATTTTATTTGTACATAGTTTTTTATAATTTTTTTTATCTAGGTCTTGGGTTTGTCTTGGCAGTTGTATACCCAAGTATTTTATATTGTCTTTAATTATTTTAATGTGATATCGCTTACTAACTTTTCTTGTAGAGTTTTGGGTGGTGGTATATAAGAATGTTGATGATTTATATGGGTTTATTTTTATATCTTGTTTCTTTGCTAAAATTAATTGTTTCAAGTAACTTTTTAGTTGAATTTTCAGAATTTTCCAAGTATATCTTCATGTTGTCTGCAAAAACAGATAGCTTTATTATCTCATTGCCCATTCTGATGCCTTCTATTTCTTTTTCCTTCTTGTTGTAATTGCTTGGATTTTCAGTACAATATATATATTTTTTTTATTAAAGCTTTTTATTTGTATAACATTTTCAGTACAATATTGAATAATATTGGTGATAGTGTACATCTTTGGTTTATACCTGAGCTTACTGGGAAAGGGTCTACCTTAGTCTCATGAGAAATAATGATTTTTAGGTAAATATTTCTCAATTTAAGTTAAAAAATCCATTTACACTTATTCCCTTGTGTTTTTAATAGGAGTGAGTGTTGTATTTTATGAAAAGCTTTTTCTGCACCTATTGATATAATCATAAGGCTTTTTGTTACCTTTATTATTGATATAATCAATTATATTAATAGTTTTCCTAATGTTAAGCCATTCAAGAAATTTTTATAAATTCTTGGTATAAATACTACTTGGTTATAATGTACAATTTTTGTAATTTATTGTTGTAATCTTCTAGCTATTATTTTATTTAGGATTTTTGCATTCATACTTATTAATGATATGGATCTATAATTTTCTTTTTCTGTTTTTATTCTTCCTGGTTAATTATCACTGTCATATTTATAAAAGGGATTTAGGAGGATCCTTTTTTTGTCTATTACTACAAATAATTTATTTTACATTAGAATTAATTGGTCTTTAAATGTATGATAGAATTAACTTGTAAAATCTGTCTGGTCCTGGGAGTTTTTTTCTTAGGAAGCTCATTTATGGCCTGTTCAATTTCTTCTTCTAAAATAGATTTATTTAGGCATTCTGTTTTTTCTTCTGCTAATCTGTTGGTATTCTTCCATTACACTTGATTGTGAAATTTATTGGCATATAATCAGGCAACATAACTCCTTATAATTGCTTTGACTTCATCTTCATTACTGGTATATTCACTCTTTTTGAATACTAGTAATTTAATTTTGTTTTTAAAAATCAAATTAATTCATGGTTTATCTATTTTATTGACTTTTTTCATAAAACCAACTCTTAATTTTATTTATTAATTTAATGGTGTTTTTAGGCTCAATTTTATTAATCTTGCCTTTAATTTTTAGGATTTCCAACTTAGAGTTTAGTTGGAGATTTTTTGTTAATACTTTTCCAATTTTTAAAAATTATATATCCAATCCATTATCCTGCTATTTCTCTATTTTTTGAGATAAACATTTAGAGATATAAATTTTTCCTCTGATTACAGTTTTTGCCATAGCTGATAGGTTTTGACATGTCTCATTATTGTCATTCTCTTAAAGAAATTTCTATTTTTAATGTTTTTTTTTAAATTTTATTTATTTATTTGCTTTTTTACTGAGGCAATTGGGGTTAAGTGACTTGCCCAGGGTCACACAGCTGTTACGTGTCTGAGACCAGATTTGAACTCAGGTCCTCCTGACTTCAGGGCTGGTGCTCTATCCACTGCACCACCTAGCTGCCCCCTTATTTTCTATGTTTTGTTGATTTGTTTTTATGTTTTGTTATTTTTATGATTTGTTATTTAATCCACTCATTTTATAAAATCAGGTTGTTGAGTCTCCAATTAGTTTTTAATCTGTTTTTGTGGTCTCTTATTAAATATGATTTTTATTATGATCTGAAAAAGATGCACTTAATGTTTCTGCTTTTAACTATGAAATTGTTATGCTTTACTATATGGTCAGTCTTTGTAAAGATAAATGTACTAGTGAGAAAAAGGTTTATTATTTTCTCTTTCCATTCAGTTCTCTCTGGATATCTATACTATCTAGCTTATCTAAAATTCTGTTGACTTTCTTGACTTTTTCTTAGTCATTTTTTGGTTAGATTAATCTAATTCTGGAAGGGGAAGATTAAAGTCCCTATTGTAATTATTATTTATTATAATTATATTATATTATTTATTATACTATTATGTCTATTAATAACATTTAACTTTTCCTTTAAAAATTTAGATGCTCTAGTATCCAGTGCATATAGGTTTAGTAACTGACATTGCTTCATTATTGAAGATACTTTTTTTTATCATAATATAGTTTCCCTGTTTATCTCTTCTAATTAAATCTATTTTAACTTTACCTTTGTCTGAGATTATGATTGCTACCCCGCTTTTCTTTTTTTGTATCAGCTAAAGCATAATAAATTTGATTCCAACCCTTTATTTTAACTCTGTATGTAGCTTTCATTTAAGAATGTTTCTTGTAAGCAGCATATTGTCAGATTGTGATCTTTAATTCATCCTACTATCTGTTTCTGTTTTATGGGTGTGTTCATCCCATTCACATTCAAAGTTAATTAATTTTTGTAATTAATTAATTCCATTCATTCTATTTTTCTTCACTATTATCCTTAGTCTTTCTTTTTACTCTTTCTCTCTTCATTTATGTGATTTACTTCTAAACACAACCTCCCCAATCTACACTCCCTTTTTTCTCTAATAAATTAATTTTTTAATACACATTGCTTTATGAGTCATTATCTTTTCCTGGCATCTTAGTCAATCTGAAAGGTGTGAGAATCCACACCCCTTTAAAAGAATCCTCTCTTATCCTCTCCCTTTACCTTTCTTTCCTTGATCTACTCACTTTGGGAAAAGTCTCTCCCTTATCCTGTCTCCCTGCCCTCCTTTTAATTATAAATTTTGAAGACTTTTATACTTTTCTAGATGTATAAGTTGCTCCCTCTTTAGCTCAGTTCTTAAGGTTCCAGCACTGCCAGTTCTCCACCCATACCTTGGAGCTTTAAAACTTGGCTATGATATTCCTTTAAGTTTTCCTGATATCTCTTTCAGGTTGTGATCAATAGTTTTTTTTTTGTTTGTTTGTTTTGTTTTGTTTTGTTTTTTTTTTTTGCTGAGGCAATTGGGGTTAAGTGATTTGCCCAGGATCACACAGCTAGGATGTATTAAGTGTCTGAGACCAGATTTGAACTCAGGCCCTCCTGATTTTAGGGCTGATGCTCTATCCATTGCACCATCTAGCTGCTCCAGTAGATTTTTTTTCCTACTTTATCTTCTTGTTGTAGAACTTCAGGGGAATTTTCCTTAATAATTTCTTGTAATATTGTATTGAAATTTTTTTTTGATTGTAACTTTCAGATAGTTCAACAATTCTTATTGTTTTCCATATCAGTTCTTTGAGATTTTTTACATTCTCTTCTACTTTTTAAAAAATTTTATTTATTTCCTTATGTTTTATAATGTCATTAACTTCTCCTTGCCCAGTTCTAGTTTTCAAGGAATTACTTTCTTAAGTTTTTGAATCTCTTTTCCCAATTGGTTAACTTTTTTCATAATTTTCTTGATTTGCTTGTACTATTGTTATTTTTCCCAACTTTTTCTTAATTTCTTTTGATTTTTGAAATTCTTTTTAAGTTCTTCCAGGAATTCTTTCTCTGCTTGTGACCTTTTGATATTTTTCTTTGAAGTAGGAAGTGACTTTTTAAACTTTATTCTTTTCTTTTTAATATGAACTCAGATTTTCTCTGTCCTCATGGTAACTGTCCAGAGTTGAGTTCTTTCGTCTTTGCTTATTCATTTTTATTCTGTTTTATTTTATTTTTGGTAGTTTATTATTATAATCAGGTTTTAGTCCTGAGGTGTGGAAAATGGTGGCCCAGGCTCAGGTTCTTCTTACTCTAATTTTCTGAGCTCTATTTGGGGCCCAACCTCTAGGCCACTCTGAGGGCCCCCCAGATAGTTGTTCCACAACTGCTCTTGTTTCCTTTTACAGTTGCCAACTTCAGCTGTTCAACTTTGGAACCAAGACCAGGAACTCTGCTCTCCTGCAACTTCCCCTCTGATGCCACACTCACCAAGTGCATGTTTGTTTCCTCTTGCCCTTAGCTGCAGTCTGGGGCACAGTTGGGCCTGGCAATGGGTGACGGGGGAGGGTTTTTCAATTTTCCCTTACTTAGCTATCCAAACTACACATTCCCAGGGAAGTGAAAGTTCCTGAGCTCCAGGCTATCTCCAAACCAACTGCCCCTAGAACTTATTTCTTGGTCCAGTGGAGACTGCCCTGAGGTGTTTATACTTCATTCAGATCAAACTTCTCCTAGAGGACTAGCCTTTTCTGAGGTTTTCTTAAGTTCTTTTAGGAAAACAGCTGTTTTACCCTCATTTTTTATTTTCTTTGAGGTGATGTTTTGTCTTATTTGTGGAGGAAGTTTGGAGAGCCTGAAATGTTCTGACCTACTCAGACACTTTCCCAGAATCCATCTAGATCTTTTCCCCTAGAATTTTGCCCCTTTTCCTTCTGTTTTTTTAGTCATCTTAGCTAATCAATGTGTTAACATATACTTGTCACCTGGCACTGGATATTTGCGAACTTATTGATGGTTGTTTAATGCTTTTTGTCCTACTCTTTATGACTCTTTTCTCTGTCTTGGCAGAGACACTAGAGTGCTTTGCTTTTTCCTTCTCCAACTAATTTTACAGATGAGGAAACTGAAGCAAACAGGGTTAAGTCATACAGATAACAAGTGTCTGAGGCCAGCTTCAAACTCGGCTCTTTTTGACTTCAGCTGGGTATCCATTGTGCCCCCTAGTTGTCCGCCTCCTTCACAGGCACATCAGCAGTTCTGAGTCTGTATTGCTCTAACTGGGCTAGATTGTCCTTTATCTTTGCACTAATTAAAAAGAAAAGGTTTCCTAAGAAAATAATGTAAGCAAGACCATTAAAGAAGATGAACAGGGGTCCACAGATATCTGTTTAGTCTGAAGATAATGGAGAGAAAAGGGACAAGCCTGGAATGATAGCTTGTGGTTTTGCAGTGGATGGTACAAAAGATATAAGGCTGCCATGGCAAGCACAGAGGGGAATCAAGGGCAATGTATGGGACAGGTGTTAGACCCCTTACCCAAACTGACTTCTCAGAGACATCTTCAGATACAAAAAGGAAGCACTGATTTGGTCCTTGCGAGGAGAGGCCCGAGCACACCTGAGCAGACATAGAACCTCTCAGCTCCCATCTCCCAGCATGGGCCTGGCCTAGTGAGCTGGAAATAGTGAGTCTGGTTAAATAGCAAAAGACCCAGGTCTTTTCATTGGATGGACTAAAAAGGAAGCAACCATTACTGACCAATGGTCATCAGTGTTGTCTGCTTCCTATGGGCCATGTCACTTCCTGTCATTTCCTGAAGCTGGGACTTAGGGTCTGACTTTTCTTGTCCTACAGACATCAAGGCCTAGAGATCAAGTGACTTCCTGCAACTTGGGCCTAAGGCCTGCTCTTCCTGCCCTGCAGATCTCTGGGAATAGGATCACGTGACAGGCAACAGGCCTAAGATCTGACCCACTCCATCTCAGACTTTTTTGAGAAATCTTCACCTGGTCCCATTCAGCAAGGAGTAAATGGGCCAACATTGAAGCAGATGACCACAAAATACTCACTAAGTCTCATGCTTTGGGGAAAGGGCCAATGATTGGGTTCTAGAGAATTGTCTGAGCAATGGGAGAGTTTAGTTACCACAAACATAAAATATCATTTATGTATTTCCTTAAAAGACTCATAGCTTTAGAACTGGGAGAGACTTTAAAAACCATATAGTTAAACTCATTTATTTTTATATATAAGAATACAGAAAATGTTAAAAGGAAGTTACAGCGTCCAATTTCCCAAAGGACTTTCGAATAGTGTTTAATTGAAAATGTTTGCCTCTAATACAGGTATTCCAGAGAATAGGCAAGTTGTACTTTATGTCACAACATAAATTTGCATAAACTATATAGCTTTATACAGGTACCTTTCACTCCCATGTTCTGAATTAATCTAATGTGTGGGGGCCAAATGAATTAAGACCAGAATTGTAAAGTCAGGTTCCAAAGGATTATCAACGTGGATATTAAAGTCACAAGAATGGAATGAGAAAGTTCTTTCATTGCCTTTTAGTAAGGACATCTTCAAATGGTAATACATCCAGAAGAGGGCAATTAGCATGATGAAAGGCTGAATTTCTGGTGAAGGGAAGGAAGTAGAGAGGACTTGAGGTTTGAAGGGAATATGATCACTGTCTTTAAAGAATCTGAATATGGAGACCACTTTTCCTTGGCTCTGGAAGAATGATACTAGAAGCAATCCATGGATTACAAGTTTAGGAGAAACTGATTTAACCCTACTATAAAGAAAAAAAACTTTCTTAACTATTGGGACTGTCCAAAAATTGAATGGGCTGCCTCAGGATGTAATGTTATCTTTTTCATTAGAAGTCTACAAGCAAAGGCTGGATACTAGTTGGGGATGGTTATAGAAAGGATTTTTGTTAATTTTTTTTGTAAATTGCATTTTATTTTTTTCAAATAACAAAAATCTGCCTCCTCTTTGTGCCACTTCAATTCCTCTCTCCTACTCTACCTCACTGAGAACATATCTTATATATCTCTATCACCTATTTATGTCTCATTCTGCATTCTGAAACCTTCATCTCTTTATTAGGAGGTGAGTAGATGTTTCATCATTAGTCCTCTGGAATTGTGGTTGATCATTATTCCTAAGGCTTTCCAAGTTGTTTGTCTTTATCATTCTGTTGTCATTGTGTAAATTGTTTAGGTTCTGTTCAATTCACTCTCCATCTGTTCATACAAGTTTTCCCAGGCTTTTTGAAACCATTTCCTTTAATTATTTTTTAGAGTCAAATAGCATTCCATCACATTTATCTACAAGTTATTCATTTGTTCCCCAACTTATGTAAATCTCTGCCACTTTAAAGAAAGCTAAATTTTTTTATATCCTTAGTTTGTTTTGCATAAGATTAATCCCTCCCTTAACCTACCTTCCTTCTAATTTCTTCTTCCCTTTCCTTTTTATTTCTCCAAGGAGTGAAATGCATATTCTTTTCTTTTTTTGAGAGTGAGATTCAAGTTACCTCCCCAATCTTCTCTGTCCATTTTCCTTCCCATCTCTTAAGATCATTGACACAAAAGAATCATTCTCAGTCCTTCTCCAATTAGAATTCTTGAACTCTAAATGATGAAAGGGCTCAGAAGGGACAAGGGTATTATCTCCTCATATTTGAATTTCAGCAGTTCATTCTTGTTTAGTTTTCTATAATTGTTCATTTGTGTTACCTTTTTGTTTCTTTTAACTCTTATGTTGAACTTCAAAATTTCTATGTGGCTCTATCAGGAATGCTGAGAAATCCTCTGTCATTAAAGGTACATTTTCTCCTAGGTTTTGCTGGATAAATTATTCTTGACTGTAAACCTATATTCTTTGCTTTTATAATATTAAATTCCAAGCTCTTTGTTCCTTAAGTGTGGAAACTACTGAATTATGTGTGATGCTGAATGTGGCTCCTTGGTAGATGAATTTTCTTTCTGACAGGTTGCAATATTTTTTCTTATATCTGGAAGCTCTGGATTTTGGCTACAACATTCCTGGAAAGGTCCTTTTCTTTCCCCCAGGAGATGACCAGTAGAGTCTATTTCTTTACCCTCTGATTCTAGAAGATATGGGCAGTTTTCTTTTAAAATTTCTTGAACATGATATCTAGATTTTTGTTGTTGCTGTTTGTCATAGTGTTCATGCAGTCCGACATTTCTTAAATTACATTCTCCTCCATCTACTTTCTAAGTTGCTTTTGCTTATATGTTATTCTCCTATTTTTCTAATCTTTTGACTTTAATATATTTTTTTTTGTTTCATAGTTAGTGGCTTCTATTTGGGTCATTCCATTTTCAGAAAATTTGTTGCTTGGGTAAGGTTTTTACCTTTTGTGCCAAGCTATTAATTCCCTTTCCAAATCTTCCACAATTCTCATTCCCTTCCCTCCCCCCTTATTCCCCTCTAGTCCTCCCATTTCATTCATTTAAAAAAATTCTGGAACTCTTTTTAAAACATACTTGCTTCATCTCTTTCAGGAATTCTGGTTGAAGCTGTGCCCAAGCTTTGTTTTTAGATGGTTTGAAGTCATTCTCTTCTGGACTTTTTTTTTTTTTTTTTTTTTTTGTCTTGGGTAGACTTCTCACCATAGCTTTTTATGGAGGGATTTTTTTTTCTTGTTTATTTTTCTAGCCTACTTCCTCTGCACTTTACATATTAGGTTTAGTTCCTGTATACTTCTGGAAGGGAGATCTGCGCTGGTCTTTTTGTGGTCTTCTTGGAGTACTGAACACTGTATCATTCTAGGATCTCTGAGAAAGTTGAAATTGAGAGCCTATAAGCTTTCAGTACTCCTAAAATGGTCTGATTCAGGACAAAGTCACAAAGGACAAATTCACTGCTAATTCACTGGTTTAAGCTCTGTAGATTCCTGACCTGGGTTTGAATCTGAACAACTGCTCCTAGACTTAGCCATTATCAGTCAGGATGTTCTGCTACTTCTGATGCACAGAATTGTAGAGTGCTCTTTGGTCTGATTTCTGCTCTGGTGGTTCCTCTTCTGGCTTCATACTAGACTAGAAGTTAGAACTGAAATCCAATTTTTCTCCTGGGGTTAGTCTTGCTATTGGCTTCTGGACTTGTTCTTCTCAGGCTAGGGACTACTGCTGCTCCATATCAGAGAATATCAACCCTGGGTGCAGAGCCCCTTAAAAAACATGCCTTGAATGGATGATCCAGAACTGAGGACTGACAAAACTGCTAGCTGGCACCCATTCCCAAATCCTGTGTTGCTTCAGCATATTTCTGAGGTCTTTTCTTGTCTTGGTGCACAGCCTCTCTGTGTGCCGGAGAGCAGCCAGCTGCCTCTGGTTTTACTTGTTTCTAGTGTCCATAATTCTGTTTCCCTTGGCTGGAAAAATGAACCACTATGACCTTTTCTTGTATTTCCCCATTAGGGCTAGGTGGTGCATTTTCTCGATCTGTCTGGAGTTTTGTGGGAAGGGGCAGCTTGCTGCACTGATCCCTATTTCTCTGCCATGTTGGTTTTGCCTACTTCAATTCCTAGATCAGATGCCTTGAAGTCCCTTCAATTTTGAGATTCTGTGATTCAGATACCAAAATTGTCTACGAATGATTTCCAGAGGCTGTGTTCACACATTTAGTCTTTATCCTGTAGTAAATGCAAACAGGTAGTTGGAGAGAAAAAAATTTCATCTTTCAGGGACCTTATTAATATAATACTAAATTCAAATAGGATACAGTAACCACCATGTATTAAATAAGATAATAGTTATTAATCACAGGGACTAGTTTTTCTTTTGTTCTCTTTATTGCACTATGAATGAATATAGCTGTTAATTTTTTTTAATAACATTTTCTCCTTTCATTATGTTAGATGGCTGAAAAGAAGTACGAAACCACCACTCGATCAAGAATCAGTTACTGAAGAGATGTTAGTATTTGGCCCTATTGAATCAATTACTACTTTGGGAAAACAAAGCGTTCTAATTATATATGAGAACATAATTTCAGCTTGTAGAGCAGTGTCTGCTTTTTCTGCTGATACTCCAGGTGGAAACATACGGTGTTATTGGTACCATAAATTTATGTCAAAAAACAGAAATGTAAGAAGTTGCAGAAATGCAATTCTGAAGGCCATTTAACATGATTATGTGAGTCCACTGTGAAATACAGTCATCAGAATAGTAGTTTAATAATGGCAAAAGGAACCCTGAGTTTAGTCTATGTATCTTAAACAAAAGAAAATTAATTATGGCTTCAGAAATGTTTGATCTTCATTTTCAAAATCATCAGAGTTTTGATTTTCTGTTTATGAAGTTTACAAGAGCATTTAGGCATTCATCAGAGACCCATCTTTCACAAAGTAAAGTACATTCTTCAAAATTAACTTTGTGCAATGTCTCTTTTTCAAAACTTCGAATTAACTGTTTGGAAGACATCATAGCCTGTAGAAAAATGAAGGCAAAAATAGGATAAATATAAAATTATTCCTTTGCTCATTCAAGAAAAAAAGTTACTTGAGTACCCATACATGGAAGATCCTGGGCCAAATGCTATAAAGTATTCAAAGAAGTATCAGGTATGGTCTATGCCCTGAAGGGCCTTGTGATCTAATTAGGGATATCATACACACACTTACTGAATATATGTACATGTATATATGCATGCATACACATATATTACTCGAGTAAAAAGTAGTGTGTTTTAAATGCTATATCAGAGTTGTTTCTACCCACTGAATGTTCCAAGATCTTATTCTATAAAAAACTTTAGATACAAGTTTGTATAAATGCACAATTAGTGATCTAGCTACCATATTAAAAAAGCAAGTGGTACAGTTAATAAATCTACAAGGTCATCACTTTAGGTCCTTGTATTATCAGCTTAGAAGTCACTATGAACACTAGAAAGAGAAATAACTTTGAAAGATTTAAGAACCCTGATCAATATAATAAGTAAACATGATTCTAGAGGACTGATGATGAAGTCCTGACAGAGAGGTGATGGACTCAGCTTTTAGAGACATTTATTTTTTTGATGTGGATAATGGGGGAATTTGTTTTGCTTGACTATGTACAGTTGTCTTAAGATTTTGTTTTGTTTTCATTTTTTTCCAGTGGAGAAAGTGAGAAGATGAGAAAACAGATTTTTTTTATTTGAAAAAAAATAGATAAAATTTTAAAAATTACTGAATGGATAGCATAATAAATCAATAAATGAATTAAAACATTTTAGCCAATGTACTAAATGTAAAGTTCATCTTTTTTTTACTTTTCATAATACTTAAAATGATATAATGTGACCTTTTTTCCTAAGAAGAGATTCACTCTATTTTAGAAAAATAATTATGGATAGCATTAAATGGCATGTGGAGCCCCTTTAAATCAAATTTTTTTTTTAAAAAAAGCAAAAACTGATTTCAGAGCTGTGGTGTAAAGTCTGGTAGTGTTACAACACTAGAATGACTTTCTACTCTCCTCAATTCTCCCTCCCCATTAATGGTCACTAAAATAACAATTGTCATTTGCATATTTAATGCTAGAAAAAGGAAATGTTTCATGTATTGTTTGAAGTCTTTCTCACCCTAAGAGCTTTAGCTTTTCTGAAAAATATATTGCAAGTCATCGGCTTCAAGATTTAACACAGTGTTTGATCAAAGGTAGAACTTTCAAAGGTAAATATCATATAACAAGTTTTATGAAATGAAAAAAATTTAGATGCTAAGATGCCACTCCAGTTCCTATCTTTCTTTTCCAACTCATTCCATTAAGGCTAATTTCCTCCTTTTTTTCAGAAAGTTATTTCCATAAACTTAATATGTGAAAACATGGTTACTTACCTTTGGGGGTAGTTGTGCATATACCTTTAATCTGGTCCAAACTTCTTTCTGAAAAGTGCTATCAGGAAAAACTTCAGTAATAAGTCCTCGAGCATAAGCTTCTTGGGCAGTCAACTTCCTTCCAAAAACAAGCATCTCAGCTGCCTAAATTGAAGAACAAGGTGAAGATTTAGCTTAATGAAATAAAGGTAATGGGGCTGTTCTATGCTCTGTGGGCACTGGGACATTTGCTTGGTGTAATTTGTACCTCTCTGGAAAGAGAGAGAAGGGTGAGAAACAGGGATGGGAAAACACAAAACTTGGTCTTCACTGCATGCTAGTTTCTCCCCCAAAAGATCTTATATAAAATGCCAACAGCTCCTAGGAACCCCTCCCCACAGGGGAGCCCCTGTGTATGGTGGGGAAAGCAAGATATGACCTCAGTATATTTTACATCTGGGTATCATGATTACACATCAGTAACAACTCTATTAAAAACATGTAAAAACTCACATAATCACCCATGTGAACATAGGCTATCTTTCCATACTAAGTCTTTTTTGTTCTGTTCCTATATGACTTCTGGCCAGGGCTGATCACCACCCAAGAACTGCCCTGTAAGTAAGCGTCCTCAATAAAACCTGTTTACCACCACGAAGTTATGGACTGTTTCTTTCTTCTGCATCTCAGTACCTCCTTATGAGATTGTCCATCTAGATGGTCTGCTCCCTGACCCTGGGAATTCTTCCCTAAGGGTCAGCCTATTTGATCAGAGTTTGGTCAATGGAACAGATAGTCAGATCTTGATTAACTGGGAGGAACATTTATATAAAAGCTCAACTCAAATTCACTGAGCCATCATTCCTTTCCACCAACTAATCTCTCTTTTGGTTCAGTAACCATCTCCCCACAGGTTACTAGACAAACGCCCAAATTCCCATGAGTTAGCTCTGTACAATTCTTCAAAACAATATATGTGTTCTTTTATACTTAAGACAATTTTTAAATGTTTTTTTATTTTTTTAATTAGAGCCTTTTATTTTCAAAGCATATACATGGATAATTTTCAACATTCACCCTTATAAAACCTTGTGTTCTAAATTTTTTTCCTACCTTTCCCTAGATGGCAATATATTTAAAATAATGAACAAAATGTTAAAAGAAGGTGATATGTAACCCACTGGCCTCATTCTCCCCATGCTACCCACCAATATTTCAATGATTTTACCTTGATTGGACCCATTATCTTTGGAAAAATATAAGAGGAGCATGCCTCTGGACTTTGGCCCAGCTGAATAAATGGTGTGTGAAATGTTGCCTGTTTGAATAAAGAAACAAACAAAAACTCTTTTATTGTGACTTCTCAGTTGGCCTTATTCATCTATATAATCTATAATTTTATTTTTTGGGGAGGACCAGATCTTCCTATTTTGCCTTGCCTGTAAATGCAATGGGACTTTCTCCTACCACTGACAGGCCCCAACCTTTTGACCTGTTCTGTTTCTGACATGGGCTAGTTTGTCCAGCTTCCTGGGGGGGGGGGGGAGAGGGGAGGTTTAATCACATTAGTGTCAGATTTAATAGGGATACACGATCAGCTTTAGTCCTATTGTAGCTTAGAAATCCTGAACTCAAGAGAAGGCTGACCTTTCTCAATAGCAGGGATTACAGGTGTGTGCCATCACCATGCTCAGTTTGGTTTTAAATGATAATCAGTTAGTTTTAAATGATTTTTAGTTAACTGGAAAATTGCCTAAAACATGCACATTCTTAAAATTTTCCTCACATCTTGAATTTTTTTCTGTGCTTCAGAAATAATAAAAGTATTTAAGAATTTTAGATGGAAGAGAATTTACAATTATAGTTTAAACTGAAAGTTTAGATTTCATTTAGATTATGATTAGATACTAGGGCTGATTTTTTCCCCTTAAGATTTTTAAAAGTGCTTTAAAAATTTATAGCTGAATTAGTGAGCAAGGAAGAAATCAAGAGCATTTTAAATCTTCTTCATTTGTTTTTCAGATGAAATCTTACTTTAAAAAAAATGCTCCTTGATTAAATAAAACAGACACAATTGCAAATAGAAGCATATAAACAGAATATCTCAGCTATAGTTATGGAAAGATCAGTAATAGATACTGATTAGATATATGCTATTAAAATAGTAATAGATACACATGGGGCATACCTTGGAGAGGAATTGGCTTCAAAGACTGATTTGAAGGGAGGAGTATATTTATTATGATATAACTTTTTTAATATGTAGGAAAGAAAAGGCAGAGAAATATGCCTTTATCTCACATGGAAGAAAAGGAAAGTCTTAGAATTATGAAGTTTCCAAGATAGAATGAACTGAACAAAAAATTAATAGATATCTGATAATTTTGGAAAGAGCAATTTTAGTTTAGTGATGAAAAAATGGAAGTCATTGCCAAGAGTTGAATAATGACAAGAACTAGAGACCATGTAAATATAGTTTTTTTCTAAGAATTAAATTGAAAAAAGGAGGAACAATATAGAAAGTGGATAGTAAAGTAGGGATAAAAATGTAAAATAAAAATAAGTAAAATAGGCATAAGAAGATTTAGGCATGTTTGAAGGCAGTAGGGAAGGAGTCAAACAGAAAGATTAGATTAGATTATAGATTAGAGATTAGATTAGATTAGAGATAGATTAGAGAATAACACTGTCAGTTTCATAGATAATGAAAGTGTTTATGATCAAACAAGAGATAGAAAGCATTACAAGAAATAAAATGGATGATTCTGATTACATGAAATTAAAAATGTTTTGCACAAAAAAGTCAATAAATCCAGGATCCAAAATTAAAGAAAGTAGAAAATTGGGGAGGAGAGAAGTTTTTATCAGTTTCTCTAATAAAGGTCTCATTCCTTAAGTATTTCAGGAACTGATTCAAATTTATAAAAAAAAAAAGCCATTCCTCAACTGACAAATGATCAAAGGATATGAAGAGGCAGTTTTCAAAAAGAAACCAAAGCTGTCAACAGTTATAGGAAAAAAGTGTTATAAATCACCACTGATCAGAGAAATGCAAATTAAAACAACTTTGAGGTACTATCAGATTGACTAACATAACAGAAAAGGAAAATGACAGATACTGAAAGTGATGTAGAAAAATAGATACACTGATGCACTGTTGGTAGAGTTGTGAATTGGTCTAACCATTCTGAAGAACAATTTGGAACTATGCCCAAAGGACTATAAAACTGTGTATACTCTTTGACCCAGCAATACCACTATTAGGTCTGTATCACAAAAAAATTAAATAAAGGAAAAAGGAAAAGCACCTCTACAAACAAAAATATATATTGCATCTTTTTTTTTTATGGAAGCAGAGAATTGGAAATTGAGGGGGCTGCCTATCAATTGGGAAATGGCTGAACGAGTTGTGGTATGTGATTGTGATAGAATACTATTATGCTATAAGAAAAGATGAATCCAATAGTTTCAGAAAAAACCTGGGAAGAATTATGAACTAATGCCAAATGAACAGAGAAAAACCAGTAGAAAACTTTACACAGTAACAACAATGTTGTATGATGATCAACTGTGAAAGACTTAGTTATCTTAATCAAGAAAATGATTTAAGATAAAACCAAAGAATCCATGGCAAAAAAAAATGCTACCTACTTCCAGAGAGAGAATTGATGGGGGCAGTTAGATGGTGCAGTGGATAGAGCACCAGCCCTGCAGTCAGGAGGATCTGAGTTCAAATCTGGTCTCAGACACTAAACATTCCCTAGCTGTGTGACCCTGAGCAAGTCACTTAACCCCAATTGCCTCAGCAAAAAGAAAAAAAAATTGATGAATTCCTAATACAGATCAAAGCATAGTTTTCTTTATATTTTTGGAGGGGATTTATCTGTCTTCTTTTGCAAAATGGTTAATTTGGAAATATGTTTTGCATGACTTCACATGTATAATTGATATTAAATTGTTTGCTTTCTAAAGAAGGGGGGAGTTCCAGGAGGATGGGAGAGAACTTAAAACTCAAAATTTTAAAAAAGAAAAAAAAGGATGTTAAAATTTTTTAAATTGAGAAATATTTAATGCAATTTAAAAAGAAAATTGCTATCCATCTCCAGAGAGAAAACTGATGAACTGAGCATATATTAAAACATAATTTTTTCACTTCATTTACCTTTTTTATGACATAGCTAATACAGAAATATGTTTTGAATGAAAAAAAAGATTAAAGAATGAGAGGGGATGTTTAAAGGTATAATCTATTAGAGAAGACAGGAGGGGATGGGATCAAGGGCACATGCAAAGGGCTTAATCGTGGCAAGAAGAAGCCTTGTGTCATTATTAGAGATTAAAGGAGATAAGAGTCAGAACTTTTGAGATGATGAGGAAAGGAGAAGAGGGAGCTCCTGGTACAATGACTCAATTTTCTCAATAAAATAAGAGGCAAGGTCCTCAGCTTGGGGAGGGGAGCAGTGCTTCCTGTCTGTGTTCTGCAGTTTGTATATGTTGCTCCTGCTGCATAGAATTTCAGAGTTGGAAGGGTCCTTTGAGGACCTCTAGATCAACCCCTTCACTATATAGATGATAGAATCGTGTTCTAGAAAGGTGATATTAAATATTAAGTCAGTAATAGAGTTGGTTAGAGTACAGGAGTCTGGATTCCCAGCCCAAAACTCTTTCTTTTTCTTTACTAATCAATAACTGATGCTTCAGTTAACTTATGTGGAGTGCCCTTTCATCAACAGTGGCTTATTTGATAGGGCATAACGTTTTATTTGTATGTCAATGAGTGGGGGTATTCCCCCACTTTTATTTATAACACCATTGGGCAAAATCCTTTGACAAAATCACCTTTTCCTCATCCTAACTTCTAAAATAGATGAAAAACAATAAAAATTAGTATAGGAAAAGTATTTTTATGGCTATTTTTTTAATTCTAAAGGAGATGTAAAGTCCTACAATCTGGTGCCAGCTTTGGCTCACCCTGTTCTCTTTCATGCAGTTAATGCTCCAGTCAAATTGCCCAACTTCTTGTCTTCAGAACTCTTGTCTTTTCATATTCTACCTCAGTATCCTTATAATCTGCCCTCTGTACTACTGCCTCCCTCTTCTTCTTCCAGTCAGCTTAGATGTTCTCTCCTTGGGGAGTCTTTCCTAAACTTAAACATCTAAGTGTTTTCTCCCTTCTTATCTAGCAGCTTGGTGGTGCAGTGGATAAAGTCCTGGACCTGGAGTCAGGAAGATCTAACTTTTAGTCCAGCCCTGGATGTTTATGTCGCTGTGTGGCCACTAGGTGTATTTCACTTAGCTTTCTCCTACCTCAGTTTCTCCATCTGTAAGGTAGAAATAATAATAGCACATACCCCACAGGGTAGTTGTGAGGATCAAATGAGATGACATTTATAAAGTGCTTTGCAAATCCTATATAAAAGCTAGCAGTTATTCTCAGATTATGTTATATTTATTTATTTATTGATGCATTTTTCTAATTCCTCCCTTGTAAAACATTGGGGACAGTATTTTTTAATCCCTGTATCCCTAGCACTAGCAGTGTTTTCTACCTATTTAAGACCACCTTACAGTCCCTACTCTGTGCTTGTCTTGTACATATCAAATCACGTATATCTTGCTTATGCTCTTAGAATGTAAACCCCATGAAGGCAGGGAATTTTTTTAATTGTAAAGACATTTTTAAATATCTTTAAAAAATTTTTGAAATCCAAATTCTCTCTTTCTCTTCCTTCTTCCCTTCTTGAGAAGGTAAGCAATTTGATATAGGACATATGTGTGCAATCATGCAAATAGACTTCATCAATTCTTAGGAGGTGGGTAGCATTTTTCATTATGGTTCCTTTGGAATTGTCTTGGCTCACTGTATTATTGAGAAAAGTTAATCCATTCAAAGTTGATGATTATACAATATTGCTGTTACTTATGAAACATTCTACTGGTTCTGCTCACTTTACTTTGCATCAATGTATATGCTCCCCAGATTTTTCCTGAAACCATCCTGATTGCCATTAATTACAGCTCAATAATATTTCCCCACAATCTCATATCACAATTTGTGCAGTCATTCTCCAGTTGATGGATATCCCATCAACTGCCTATTCTTTGCCACCACAAAGAGCAGCTATAAATATATTTATACATATAGGTCCTTTTTCTTTTCTTTTTAAAAATCTCTTTGGGATACAGATAAAATAGTGGTATTGCTAGGTCAAAGGGTATAGAGAGAAATAATTCTTAATTAAGTTAGTACTGATTATCTTGATTTATTTTGGCTTGTAAGGTCTAATTCGGATAACTTTTAGATTAAGAGGTGTATAATCACTATAGTCAGAGACTAAGTTGCCTTGCTCCCAACAGAGCAATATCATTTTGGGTCCTTCAAGAAGGTCACACAATAACTACAACTCCTTGATGGACAGACTGACTGATGGGGTATCTTGATTAATTATTATTTTTAATAATTAGATTAATTCCTAAGATTAAATAGCCTGGTGAATATTCCTTCTCTGAAATGCCCCCTATCACCTTCAAAATGCCTCAAATCCAGGATATACCTAAGCTTAACCTCTAGTCAAATTACCGGTTTCATTCATTCCAACAAGGTTCACCAGCTTTGTAATTTTCCAGCTTTACTACAATAAAGAAAGTTCTGGAAAAAGATTCTGGGAAGATAGCTGGATAAGTCAGAAAACCCCAAGCACTTCAGATTTCCCCCAGAAATAAAACAAAATTGTGTTTCATAGTGAACCCAGACCAGTGAAAATTGGGGCAGAAAAAGGGTTCTCCTGGGACAATAAGAGAATCCCCAAGAAAGACTCACAGGATGGCCTGTGTGAAGTATAAACAGCTTTTAAAAGTGAAATGAGAGAGACTGAAGAAAAACTTTAAAGAAAAAAAAGAGCAGTCCAAGAAGATTATGAAAAGAAAATCAATCAGTTAGAAAAGGAGACCCAGAATCCAAAAAAGTGATAGAGTTGGGCAAAGTAAAGCTAAGGAAGTTATAAGAGACCAAGAAATAATACCACAAAAATATAAAGAACTTTTTGAGAACATAAAGTCTCTCACTGCCTATGCAAATTTCAATAAACTCCTTAAACTTTTTGGAACTATTTACTTCTCAATAAAATGATGGGGTTTGAGTATGTACAATAAAAAATAATACAGCTACCATTTAGTGCTTTAGGGTCTGCAAATAACTTTATATATGTTATCAAAGGCAGCAGGTAGTATAATGGTTAAAGGATTGATCTTAAAGTCAGGAAAACCCAAGTTCAAATCTGATATCAGAAATTAGCCGTCTGTAAGTAGTAAATAAATAAGATAAAGTAAGGCACTTTATCTGAGTTTCCTCAACTGTAAAATGAGAATGTTATAAGGATCAAATAAGATAATATTTGTAAAATGCTTAATGTTGTCTGGCATGTAGTTAAGGTTTAATATATTAGCTATAAAAACATAAATTTTATATATGCATATATAGATAGATACATATGTAAATATCCTATCTATCTATCTATCTATCTATATTTCTATCTATCTATCTATCTATATCTTGCCTATCACAGAGTGTCATTACGAAGAGCAAATAAGAATACATTTGTTTAAAAAAAAAGGACTCAACAGTGCTTGGCACATAATAGGTGCTATATATATATATATTTATTTATTCCAAGGCCTATTTTTTCTTATTTCATTTGATTTGATTCTATAACTTTTTAAATTGATTATAGCACTAACATGTTATGGCTCTACGATTTGTATATATTTGGGAGATGTGCATTACAAAGTGATTCATTATATTCATTCATAATTTTTATGATAAATCTTGTATGATTATTAAGCAATATTTTTATAAAGAAGTCATAGAACTGAAGAGTGAATAATATAGGCTGCCTAATATATTGAACAGCATACCTCACTAAGAACAAATCAGGTGATTTTCATGAAAAAAAAAGAGGAGGGTAATCACTTGTCTTCTAAACAAAAAGTCATTTTTATTACAATCAAACAGACTCTGGAAATCTAAATGTAACACCAAAATTCTGTGCAACTCATTCAGTAACTATATCACTGTGACAAAGTATTATATTAATAATAATGACAATTTAAAAACACAAGTGAAAAGATAACTTACCCTGTCAGTTGCATATACGATGTCACATAGCCCAAGAAGTGTGACTGAGATTCCTACAGCTGGGCCATTTACTACAGCAACTAAGGGCTTGGAGAAATCTATAAAATGGTCAACAAATGTCCTAAAAAACAAAGAAAGAAAAACAATGGACATAATAATCTACATTTTCCCCCCAGAACATCAATAATGAAGCTATATAATATAGCAGAAATATTTCTAAGCCTGAGTTAATGGATGTGACGAGGTGAAGAGTATTCAATATAACATCCTATTTCTTTACATTGATTTTAAATATTCTTTGGTCTCCTATTGTATTCATTTTAGACAGTCATCTAGATAACATTAAGGTGTCTGAAAAATCTAACATTGTAAATCTCAATTAGGTATTCCATTACATTTTTGACACACAAGGCCTTGTGTGTATGTGTGTGTGTATTCCAAAAATTAATGATTCCAAAATTTTAATGTCAACGTTAGTATTGACTCAATGGTCTATAAAGAGATTGTGACCCTTTAGATAAGAATTATCTTTTAAATAGCCAGCTATAGTGTTCTAATAGTAAAAATTTGAAACCCTAGAAGGAACACATGGGTCCCCTTCTCCCACTGAAATGTTCAAACCAAAAAATATTATCAAAAGTTATTATTAAAAGACAAGATTATTAGTTGCATTAGCATTTATTATCATTTTAATTATTAACATTATTTATATTGTGAGCATTAACACTATTATTAAAGATATTATTAAAAACTTTTATTAAAATTAAATGGGACCCATCTAGAAGACTTGATCATTGTAAGTAGTTCTAGTTATGAATTCCTTGGGGGAAAAGAGGAGTTAAATGTATCTAAAATCTGCTGTTAGTTACCTCAAGAAGTGTATCAATTGATTCTTAATCAAATTTTCATGGACAAATTGCAAAAAAAAATAATAGGAACATAAAATAATAGATGGGAGCAGTTTAAAGAACTATGTTTTACTTGCTTTTGTATGTATGTTTGCAAGGGAAATATGTTTTGTATGACTTCACATGTATAAATGATATCTATTGCTTGCCTTCTCTGTGAGTAAAGAAGGAACAAGAGAGAAGAGAATTTGGAACTGAACATTTAAAAAAATTAACATTAAAAGCTTAAACATATAATCGAAAAATATTTAACAATAAAATATAATTAAAAAATAAAGAACTATGCTTGTTTGCTTAATAAGTTTTTTAAATAAATATATAAAGAAAACTTTTTTATTTCTGTACACAAAAGTGCAATTCTGATGAAAAAAGAAAGGTTCTTTAGAACCAAATAATGCCATTCTTACCTCAGTAACACGAAATTTTCTTTAACTTTCTTTTCAACTTCATCTGGTGAAACTTTTGCCATTTCACTCAAGTCATTACCACTGGAGTAATAATCACCATTTCCTAAAACCAACAAAAATCAACATTACCATAAAAGATTTTCAGAAGGAAAAATGCAACAGAGAATTGTGCTTTTAAAATACAAAGATAAATTATAGAATTACATTTGCTTTTGGTCATATATCTTGACATTTTTTCTTCCTAATAGTCTGAAATGAACTACAAGATATTAATAATGGGGGAATTGATAAAATTATGTAAGAAGTTCCAAAATTGAACATATAGGCCCGGTGTATCAGAACTTCAAAGAAAGGGTGACTTTCATTATCAGATATTTAAGGCACACTAACATTACTTAGAATGAAAATGATGGGAGACCAAAGAATGGAAGACTAAAGTTTAAACTCATGTGGAGATTTAGGAAAATAAGCCAGATTAAAAAAAATATTTAGAAGGGATGAGAGAGTAGATGCCATGATAACCAATTGCCTGATTTGAGGAAAGTCAAGAAACTGAAAAAAGACCAAAGCATTGTGTAGTTAGGTTAGCCTACATGTCCAGATAAAGAGGAAAAAAATGGGATGGCTTATTTTTGAGAATCAATTCAAATGGTTAGGAGATATGTAGTAGAGTGTGATTTTTATCTTATTTGCAATTTAAAATTAACACAGCATTAGGTGAACAACATCAGCAGTGACATCTGATTTTAAGTTGTAATTATTTATATTTGTGATATGATTTTAAGTCAGGTACTATTAAACTTGTATCATAGACCCCTTGGCATTCTGGTGAATCTTTGGGACTCCTAAGAAGAATGTTTTTAAGTAACTGAAGGAAATTCTAAATTTTATTTAGAGGTTAATGAAAATAAAATGGTGGGGTTTTTTTCCTATTCAAATTCATAGACTCCTTGAAATAATAATAAATGGCATTTACATAGCATTTTAAAGTTTGCCAAGTAGTTTAGAAATATCATCTCATTTGTTCCTCACAACAATCCTTAGCAGTAGATGCTATTGCTTTCTACATTTTACAGGTGGAGAAATGGAGGCAGGAGTTAATTCACCTGCCTAGGGTTACTTTGCTAGCATTTAGCTGCTAAATTTGAACTCAGATCCTTTTGACTTCAAGTTCCAGTTTCCCTATAGGGAGGTGCTATGCTCTATGAGCAAAGCAGGACTGAATTAGCCCAAAAGAAATGCACAAAATTGGCGAGTTCACCCCAAATGTTCATCGGGACTGTGTGTGACAAGCACTCTGAGCTCATATTGGTGGGATTTCATTATATTTCTATCATTCCCATTATCATTCATTTTTTGTTTTTGCTTTTTGCTGAGGCAATTGAGGTTAAGTGACTTGCCCAGGGTCACACATCTAGGAAATGTTAAGTGTCTGAGACCAGATTTGAACTCAGGTCCTCCTGACTCCAGAGCTGGTGCTCTATGTACTGTGCCATGTAGCTACACTTTGACATCTATTTTTGAAAATTTTGAGTTCCAAATTCTCTCTCTTCCTTCCCTCCCCTCTCATTTAGAAGATAAGCAAGTTGATATAGATTATATACAGGTTTTTATATTTGTGTGTGTGTGTGTGTGTATAAACAAACATATTTCCATATTAGTCATGTTGGGAAAGAAAACAGACAAAAAATAAAATAAAATAAAGTGAAAAATATGCTTTGATCTGCATTCAGATTTATCAGTTCTTTCTTTGGAGGTGGATGGCATTTTTAATCCTAAATTCTTCAGAATTGTCTAGGATCACTGTATTGCTAAGAATAGCTAAGTCATTCATGGTTGATCATCGTATAATCTTACAAGTTACTGTATACAGTGTTCTCCTGGTTCTGCTCATTTTACTTTGTATCAGTTGATATATGTCTTTCCAGGTGTTTCTGAAAGCATCTTGCTCATCATTTTTTATAGGACAATAGTATTCTACCACAATCATATACCATAACTTGTTCTAATAGATTTTTTTTTCTTTTTGCTGAGGCAATTGGGGTTAAGTGACTTGCCCAGGGTCACACAGCTAGGAAGTGTTGAGTGTCTGAGGCCAGATTTGAACTCAGGTTCTCCTGACTTCAGGGCTGGTGCTCTATCCACTGTACCACCTAGCTGCCCCTCTAATAGATTTTTAAAAGTGGATCAAAAACTGTGTTCTATTACACTATGCAAACTAAGGTAGTAATATATAAAGAGAAATTAACTCTTATAGTATTAGATTTGGATCACCTTCTCCTAAATCTTTGCCCTTTTTTTCCTATGACACTGCATGATCTTCTATCTTCTAAACTCACTGACTGATTCTGGTGTTTCTTTACTATATCTTTTTCCTTTGCCTAGTCCTTAAATGTAGACATTTTTGAAAATCCTGTCCTTAGTTTTTTTCCTCTCTATTCTCTCTTAGTGACCCAATCCACTCCCATACTTCAAATATTACTGCCACATGCATGATTTCCAAATTTATCTTTTTCAGTTTTCTCTTCTGAATTCTAGTTTAGCATCTCAAAAATAAAAGTTCTAAAACTGATCTTATTTTCTTTCCTCCTATCACTACCTCTACCTCTGTATTCCCAAAGAAAATCTACAAGTTCTATATTAGTCACTTTGACTATTCCCTTTCCCTTATTTCCCCTAGCTAAATAATTTTCAGCTCCTGCAAATTCCTCCTTTGTCTTTCTTTTCCACCCCCTCCTTTCCATTCCTAGAGCTTTTACTTGAATTTATGTTCATATTACAACATACTTACTTAAACTAAGGCAACAATAGCCTCCCATTTACCCTGTTTCTGTCAGATGATTTTTTTCCTAACAGTATCTTATGGTATCATTTACAAAAATTACCTGTTCTTTATTGCTCATTAAATAATAGTCCAGATTCCTGAGCTTGATATTCCCATAACCTGGCCCCATTTTCATTTTCTAGCTTTATCTCCCAATATTATCTATTCTCTGCACACCCAACATACCAGTCATACTCTAAACATGCCCTAGGCCTTTTTGAACTTTTCTCCTACTCTCCTTCTGCTTGCATGGGCTATTTTCCCAGGGTTCCTTCTAACAAAATGTTGCCCATCTCTCAAAGTTTGGCTCAAAGACTTCTCCCCCCCAGCAGACATTTTTAGCTTATCTGGTACAACACACTTTGTTTCGGAATACATTTTTATTGGTTATCTATCTCAACTACATTTCCCCCTATATCTCTCTCCCTCCTTTCTCCAGAGATCTTATGGTACATATTAAAGTGTATTTAGACACTTCCTAGCCGTGTGACCCTGGGCAAGCCACTTAATCCCAATTGCCTCAGCAAAAAAAAAAAAAAAAAATAAAATAAAAATAAAGTGTATTTAGTTAAGTTAGCAAGTTTATACATAATATAAATAGTATGTTATGTTATCTGTGTTTATGTCTCATCTCCCCTATTAAACTGTAACCTTCTTAGGGAGCTTATTTCTTTTTTAATCTCCTTTGGCACCCAGCATGGTCTATCCCACAGAGCAAATGCACAGTATTTGTCTTATTAATAATAGGTGGGATAAGATGGTCTATAATCTCTAAATTCTGAATTTTTCTTTCAGTTCTTGAAAAAAAAATACATTTTTAAGGGATTTTTCAAAATCCTTTAATCATCAGCAGGTTGGAATTTATTTTATTTTCTTTTTTAGCACCAGAAATTCATTAAGTTGTTTACCATGTCGTGATGCATCAAGGAAGTATGGAAACCAGGATGCAAATCCTGATTGCTGAAACTTATTGTGTCACCCTGGAATAGTTCCTTAACTCTTCGGAGGTTCAATTTTCTCATTTGTAAAGTAGGGACAACACTTGTGTCAAGGAAAACATTCAATATCCTTGAATTACCATATAAATATGAGTAACTATTACAGAATAAAAACAGATAAAAATAGTGGTCATGCTAGTACTAACATCCTTTTATGTGTAAAACTCAATTATTTCTGCAATTAGGCATTTCAATACATTATATCCTGAACACTACCCTAATAAATTATTAAAATTAATAGGTAGATCTTAAAAAAATCAGCCCTGGACTCAAGATCAACCAGTAGAACTTATAAAAAAAAAAAAAGGAAAATACCACCTCAGGAACTAATGCTAATGAAGTATTAATCTTTAAACTACTTAAAATCTACCCATAACTGAATGCTTCATTATTATATTACTAGATTGTATGAAGAATTCCTAGGCAGGGGAGGAAAATAAAGTTGAATGGTTTAAAAGATTTTTAAAAATTGGTTGGACTTTCTTATATGTGTCCCACATATTCTTAAACCTAGATAGGGTCTGTCATCTGTATTTTCACGTCAAATTTGGAGTAATGAAGCAGAGAAAAGGTCAAGTGACTTCTCTAGAGTCCTAAGTACACAAACAGCAGCCCATTTATCTAGGTTCGCAGGGCGCTGATTTGGTAGTGAGGAGGCAACAGTCTTGTTTTTATGTTCCCCCTATAGACACTATAGCTGATCAAGCCTGAAAGCCAAAATACAGAGAATTTTAACACAGAATGTGGAAAGAAAACTATTTCCCTAGCATCAGTGGACAAGAACCATAGAATTTTTACAGTTGGAAAGGACCCTCAAGGTCTTATAATGCAACCTCCCACACAAGTCAGGGAATTATCCAAATATAGGTGTAAAATATCCCACAAAACAGAATACCTGTGAGAACAGTTAGGGACGAGTCATCCTTGTCCGCAGCTTCTAGGGCTAGCATAATTTCATGATACATCTATAGGAGTTGGGAGACAGAAGGGAAGAATTAACTTTGAGAAGAATCATCAACCAATGGCTTTATTAGATCCTCAGATTTATTGGCATACAATTGGGCAAAATAGCTCCTAATTATTGCTTTAATTTCCTCACCCTTTTTTATTTTAGATACTGGTAATTCGTTTTTCTTTTCTTTTCTTTCTTTCTTTCTTTTTTTTTATTAAAGCTTTTTATTTGTGTAACATATGTATGGGTACTTCCCCAGCATTGATCTTTACAAAGCTTTCCATTACAACTTTTACCCCCAGTCCCCTCCCCTCCCTAGATGGCAGGAAGTCCACTACATGTTAATAATGTTGAAATACTTGACAATTTGTGCAAGAAAAATCCTATCTACAAGAAAAAAAAAAAGAAAATCAGAGAAAGGAAACACAATGCAAGCAAACATCAATAGAGAGCATGAAAATGTTACGTTGTGGTCCATATTTCATATCCCTCTCTCTGGGTGTCCATGGTTTTCTTCAGTGAACAATTGGAACTGGTTTGAGACAATTCTTTGTTGCAGAGAGCTATGTCCATCGGGATTGATCATCATTGAACATCATATTGTTGCTGTGTATAATGATCTCCTAGTTCTGCTCATTTCACTCAGCATCAGTTCATGTAAGTCTCTCCAGGCCTCTCTGAAATCATCCTGCTGGTCGTTTCTTACAGAGCAATAATATTCCATAACATTCATATGCCATAATTTATTCAGCCACTCTCCAATTGATGGGCATCCATTCAGTTTCCAGTTTCTAGCCACTAGAAAAGGGCTGCCACAAACATTCTTGCACATGTGGGGCCCTTTCCTTCCTTTATGATTTCTTTGGGATATAAGTCCAATAGAAACACTGCTGGATCAAAGGGTATGCACAGTTTGATAACTTTTTGAGAATAGCTCCAAATTGCTCTCCAGAATGGTTGGATCTGTTCACAGTTCCACCAACAATGTATTACTGTCCCAGTTTTCCCACATCCCCTCCAACATTCATTGTTATCTTTTCCTATCATCTTAGCCAATCTGACAGGTGTGTAGTGGTACCTCAGAGTTGTCTTAATTTGCATTTCTTTGATCAATAGTGATTTGGAGCAACTTTTCATATGACTACAGATGGTTTTAATTTCATCATCTGAAAATTGTCTGTTCATATCCCTTGACCACTTATCTATTGAAGAATGGTTTGAATTCTTATATATATGAGACAATTCTCTATATATTTTAGAAATGAGGCCTTTATCAGAACCCTTAAATGTAAAGACGATTTCCCAATTTGATGCTTCCCTCCTAATCTTGTCTGCATTAGTTTTATTTGTACAGAAACTTTTTAACTTAATATAATCAAAATTATCTATGTGGTGTTCAATTAGGGGTTCCAGATCTTCTTTGGACATAAATTTATTCCATCTCCACAGGTCTGAGAGGTAAACTATATTATGTTCCTCTAACTTGCTTACAAAATCACTCTTTATATCTAGATCTTGAACCCATTTAGATCTTATCTTGGTATGTGGTGTTAGGTATGGGTCAAGCCCTAATTTCTTCCACACTAGTTTCCAATTTTCCCAGCAGTTTTTGCCGAATAGTGAGTATTTATCCACAAAGCTGGGGTCTTTGGGTTTATCAAACACTAAATTGTTAAGGTTATTGCCTAGATTGTCCTGATAACCTATCCTATGCCACTGATCGACTGCTCTATTTCTTAGCCAGTACCAAATGGTTTTGATGACCGCTGCTTTATAATATAATTTTAGATCTGGTACAGCAAGACCATCTTCATCTGCCTTTTTTTTTCATTAATCTCCTTGAAATCCTTGACCTTTTGTTCTTCCAAATGAACTTTGCTACTATTTTTTCTAGATCTGTAAAATAATTTCTTGGGAGTTTGATTGGTATGGCACTAAATAAGTAGATTAGTTTGGGTAGTATTGTCATTTTTATTATATTAGCTTGGCCTACCCATGAGCACTTAATGTTTTTCCAATTGACTAGGTCTGATGTTATTTGTGTGGAAAGTGTTTTGTAGTTTAGTTCGTATAGTTTCTGACTTTTCCTTGGCAGATAGATTCCCAAATATTTTATACTATCATCTGTTATTTTGAATGGAATTTCTTTTTGTATCTCTTGCTGTTGAACTTCGTTGGTAATATATAAAAATGCTGATGATTTATGTGGATTAATTTTGAATCCTGCAACTTTGCTAAAGTTGTGAATTGTTTCTAGTTGTTTTTTAGTTGACTCTCGGGTTCTCTAAGTATACCATCATGTCATCTGCAAAGAGTGATAATTTGGTTTCTTCATTACTTACTCTGATTCCTTTTATCTCTTTTTCTTCTCTTATTGCTAAAGCTAACATTTCTAATACAATACTAAATAGTAATGGTGACAGTGGGAAGCCTTGTTTCACTCCTGATTTTATTGGGAATGGTTTTAGTTTGTCTCCATTACATATGATACTTGCTGATGGTTTTAAATAGATGCTACTAATCATTTTAAGGAAAAGCCCACTTATTCTTATATTCTCTAGTGTTTTTAATAGGAAAGGGTGTTGGATTTTATCAAATGCTTTTTCTGCATCTATTGAGATAATCATATGGTTTTTGTTAGTTTGGTCATTAATATAATTAATTATGTTGATAGTTTTCCTAATATTGAACCAGTCCTGCATCCCTGGTATAAATCCTATTTGGTCATAGTGTACTATCCTGGGGATGACTTTCTGTAACTTCATTGCTAATATCTTATTTAAAATTTTTGCATCAATATTCATTAGGGAAATTGGTCTATAGTTTTCTTTCTCTGTTTTCACCCTACCTGGTTTAGCTATCAGCACCATATCTGTATCATAGAAGGAATTTGGCAGTATACCTTCTGTCCCTATTTTCTCAAATAGTTTGTATAGTATTGGAATTAATTGTTCTTTGAATGTTTGGTAGAATTCACATGTAAATCCATCTGGCCCTGGAGATTTTTTCTTAGGGAGTTGGTTAATAGCTTGTTCTATTTCTTTTTCTAATATAGGGCTATTTAAATAATTTATATCCTCTTCTGTTAACCTGGGCAATCTATATTTTTGTAGATATTCCTCCATTTCATTTAGATTATCAAACTTACTGGCATAAAGTTGGGCAAAGTAACTCCTAATTATTGCTCTAATTTCCTCTTCATTGGAGGAAAGTTCTCCCCTATCATTCTTGAGACTAACAATTTGATTTTCTTTTTTTCCTTTTTCTTATCAAATTAACTAAAGGCTTATCTATTTTGTTGGTTTTTTTCATAAAACCAACTCTTAGTTTTATTTATTAATTCAATAGTTTTCTTATTTTCAATTTTATTAATTTCTCCTTTTATTTTTAGAATTTCCAATTTGGTATTTAAATGAGGGTTTTTAATTTGTTCTTTTTCTAGTTTTTTTTTTTAATAATAAGCCCAATTCATTGATCTTTTCTTTCTCTATTTTATGCAAGTAAGCATCTAGAGATATAAAATTGCCCCTTATAACCGCTTTGGCCGTATCCCACAAATTTTGGTATGTTGTCTCATTATTGTCATTCTCCTGGATGAAATTATCGATTGTGTCTATGATTTGCTCTTTCACCCATTCATTCTTCAGGATTAGATTATTTGATTTCCAATTAACTTTTGGTTTATTTTCTCCTGGCCTTATATTGCATGTGATTTTTACTGCATCATGATCTGAAAAAGATGCATTTACTATTTCTGCCTTTCTGCATTTGATTTTGAGGTTTTTATGCCCTAACACATGGTCAATTTTTGTATAAGTTCCATGGACTGCTGAGAAAAAAGTAAACTCCCTACTGTCTCCATTCAATTTTCTCCATAGATCTACCATACCTAACTTTTCTAACAATTTGTTTACCTCCCTCATTTCTTTCTTGTTTATTTTGTGGTTTGATTTATCTAATTCTGAGAGAGCAAGGTTGAGATCCCCCACTAGTATAGTTTGGTTGTCTATTTCTTCTTGCATCTCTCAAGTTCTCCCCTAGGAATTTGGATGCTATTGCACTTGGTGCGTATATATTTAGTATTGATATTGCTACATTATCTATGGTACCCTTTAATAGATTATAGTTTCCTTCCTTATCTCTTTTGATTAGATCTATCTTGGCTTTTACTTGATCTGAGATA
>JAJPUD010000660.1:459147-491964 GCA_023553655.1 Myrmecobius fasciatus
ATGTGGTGTTAGGTATGGGTCAAGCCCTAATTTCTTCCACACTAGTTTCCAATTTTCCCAGCAGTTTTTGCCGAATAGTGAGTATTTATCCCCAAAGCTGGGGTCTTTGGGTTTATCAAACACTAAATTGTTAAGGTTATTGCCTAGATTGTCCTGATAACCTATCCTATGCCACTGATCGACTGCTCTATTTCTTAGCCAGTACCAAATGGTTTTGATGACCGCTGCTTTATAATATAATTTTAGATCTGGTACAGCAAGACCATCTTCATCTGCCTTTTTTTTTCATTAATCTCCTTGAAATCCTTGACCTTTTGTTCTTCCAAATGAACTTTGCTACTATTTTTTCTAGATCTGTAAAATAATTTCTTGGGAGTTTGATTGGTATGGCACTAAATAAGTAGATTAGTTTGGGTAGTATTGTCATTTTTATTATATTAGCTTGGCCTACCCATGAGCACTTAATGTTTTTCCAATTGACTAGGTCTGATGTTATTTGTGTGGAAAGTGTTTTGTAGTTTAGTTCGTATAGTTTCTTTTCCTTGGCAGATAGATTCCCAAATATTTTATACTATCATCTGTTATTTTGAATGGAATTTCTTTTTGTATCTCTTGCTGTTGAACTTCGTTGGTAATATATAAAAATGCTGATGATTTATGTGGATTAATTTTGAATCCTGCAACTTTGCTAAAGTTGTGAATTGTTTCTAGTAGTTTTTTAGTTGACTCTCGGGTTCTCTAAGTATACCATCATGTCATCTGCAAAGAGTGATAATTTGGTTTCTTCATTACCTACTCTGATTCCTTTTATCTCTTTTTCTTCTCTTATTGCTAAAGCTAACATTTCTAATACAATACTAAATAGTAATGGTGACAGTGGGAAGCCTTGTTTCACTCCTGATTTTATTGGGAATGGTTTTAGTTTGTCTCCATTACATATGATACTTGCTGATGGTTTTAAATAGATGCTACTAATCATTTTAAGGAAAAGCCCACTTATTCTTATATTCTCTAGTGTTTTTAATAGGAAAGGGTGTTGGATTTTATCAAATGCTTTTTCTGCATCTATTGAGATAATCATATGGTTTTTGTTAGTTTGGTCATTAATATAATTAATTATGTTGATAGTTTTCCTAATATTGAACCAGTCCTGCATCCCTGGTATAAATCCTATTTGGTCATAGTGTACTATCCTGGGGATGACTTTCTGTAACTTCATTGCTAATATCTTATTTAAAATTTTTGCATCAATATTCATTAGGGAAATTGGTCTATAGTTTTCTTTCTCTGTTTTCACCCTACCTGGTTTAGCTATCAGCACCATATCTGTATCATAGAAGGAATTTGGCAGTATACCTTCTGTCCCTATTTTCTCAAATAGTTTGTATAGTATTGGAATTAATTGTTCTTTGAATGTTTGGTAGAATTCACATGTAAATCCATCTGGCCCTGGAGATTTTTTCTTAGGGAGTTGGTTAATAGCTTGTTCTATTTCTTTTTCTAATATAGGGCTATTTAAATAATTTATATCCTCTTCTGTTAACCTGGGCAATCTATATTTTTGTAGATATTCCTCCATTTCATTTAGATTATCAAACTTACTGGCATAAAGTTGGGCAAAGTAACTCCTAATTATTGCTCTAATTTCCTCTTCATTGGAGGAAAGTTCTCCCTTATCATTCTTGAGACTAACAATTTGATTTTCCTCTTTCCTTTTTCTTAACAAAGGCTTATCTGTTTTGTTGGTTTTTTCATAGAACTAACTCTTAATGTTATTTATTAATTCAATAGTTTTCTTATTTTCAATTTTATTAATTTCTCCTTTTATTTTTAGAATTTCCAATTTGGTATTTAAATGAGGGTTTTTAATTTGTTCTTTTTCTAGTTTTTTTTTAATAATAAGCCCAATTCATTGATCTTTTCTTTCTCTATTTTATGCAAGTAAGCATCTAGAGATATAAAATTGCCCCTTATAACCGCTTTGGCCGTATCCCACAAATTTTGGTATGTTGTCTCATTATTGTCATTCTCCTGGATGAAATTATCGATTGTGTCTATGATTTGCTCTTTCACCCATTCATTCTTCAGGATTAGATTATTTGATTTCCAATTAACTTTTGGTTTATTTTCTCCTGGCCTTATATTGCATGTGATTTTTACTGCATCATGATCTGAAAAAGATGCATTTACTATTTCTGCCTTTCTGCATTTGATTTTGAGGTTTTTATGCCCTAACACATGGTCAATTTTTGTATAAGTTCCATGGACTGCTGAGAAAAAAGTAAACTCCCTACTGTCTCCATTCAATTTTCTCCATAGATCTACCATACCTAACTTTTCTAACAATTTGTTTACCTCCCTCATTTCTTTCTTGTTTATTTTGTGGTTTGATTTATCTAATTCTGAGAGAGCAAGGTTGAGATCCCCCACTAGTATAGTTTGGTTGTCTATTTCTTCTTGCATCTCTCAAGTTCTCCCCTAGGAATTTGGATGCTATTGCACTTGGTGCGTATATATTTAGTATTGATATTGCTACATTATCTATGGTACCCTTTAATAGATTATAGTTTCCTTCCTTATCTCTTTTGATTAGATCTATCTTGGCTTTTACTTGATCTGAGATAAGGATTGCTACCCCTGCTTTTTTTTGTTCACCTGAAGCATAATATTTTCTGCTCCAGCCGTTTACCTTCATCCTAGTGGATGTGTCACTATGTTTTAGATGTGTTTCTTGTAGACAACATATTGTGGGATTCTGGTTTTTAATCCAGTCTGCTATCTGCTTCCGTTTTATGAAAGAGTTCATCCCATTCACATTCACAGTTAGAATAACTAATTCTTTATTTCCTTGCCATCTTATTTACCCAAGTTATGTTTTTCCCTTTCCTTTCCCCTTTCTCCCTTCCCCCCTCCTCAGTACTTTGCTTTTGATGACCCCCTCCCCCAAACAATCCACCACCCTTTGGATCCCCTCCCCCTTTTTTTACTCCTTTCCCCTTGTTCTTCTATTTTCCGTTCTAATAGTTTATCCCTTTCTTTTCCTCCTTTCCCTCCGACTTCCCTCTAGCAACAGACAAGTTTCTATGTGAAATCAAGTGTCTGATATACATGTGTAGAACTCAACCTGATGAGAGTAAGATTTACACAATGCTCATCTCCCTCCCCTCTCTCTCAATTATATTAGGTTTTCTTTGCCTCTTCAAGAGATTTTACCTTTTTACCTCCTTTTTTTAGATCTTATTTTATCACTTTTTCCCTCTTTTCCCCAGTATGACAACCTTTTCACCTCTAGTTTTCTTTTTCATATTATCAAAGTGATATCTAGTTAATTATACCCCCAAACTTTAAGTATCCCCATAGTAGAAATAAAGTTCTCAAGAGTCCTTTCCTTTTTACCTTTTTATGCTTCTCTTGAGTTCTGTGTTTGGATGTTGAATTTTTTGTTCAGATCTGGTCTTTTCATTAGAAATAGGTGAAATTCACCTATATCATTGAATGACCATCTTCTTCCCTGGCTGATGATGCTCATTCTTGCTGGATAGGTTATTCTTGGCTGTAATCCAAGTTCTTTTGCCTTTTGGAATATTTGGAAGGGCCTGGTTCCAGGCCCTTCGATCCTTTAATGTGGAGGCTGACAGATCCTGTGTGATTCTCATTATTGATCTTCAGTATTTGAATTGTTTCTTTCTAGCTGCTAGCAGAATCTTTTCCTTGGTGCTATAGTCCTGAAATTTAGCCACAATATTCCTTGGGGTTTTAATTTTGGGGTCTCTTTCAGGAGGTGATTGGTGAATTCTTTCAATGGTGATTTTGCCTTCTGATTCTACAATCTCAGGGCAGTTTTCTTTCAGGATTTCCTGGAAGATAGTGTTTAGATTCTTTTTTTCATCATGGCTTTCAGGAAGTCCAATAATCCTTAGATTGTCTCTCCTAGATCTATTTTCCAAGTCAGTTGTTTTTCCTAGGAGATATTTCATATTTTCTTCTAATTTTTCATTTTTTTGTTTTTGTTTGACTAATTCTTGAAGTCTTATTGAGTCATTCACTTGTATTTGTTCAATTCTTATTTTTAAAGCGTTGTTTTCTTCAGTTACCTTTTTTTTTCTTTTTTTGCTGAGGCAATTAGGGTTAAGTGACTTGCCCAGGGTCACACAGCTGTTACGTGTCTGAGACCAGATTTGAACTCAGGTCCTCCTGACTTCAGGGCTGGTGCTCTATCCATTTCACCACCTAGCTGCCCCTCAGTTACCTTTTTAAGTTCCTTTTGTAACTGGGCAATTGAATTTTTTTGTTCATTGCACTCTTTTTCCACTACACTAATTTTATTTTTCAGTGCATTATTGTCTTTTTCCACTTCACTAATTTTATTTTTCAATAAATTGGTGTCTTTTTCATATCTCTTTTGCAGGGCATCATATCCTTCTTGCAAGATATTGTATCCTTCTCGCACTGATTTCACTTTATTTTCCCATTTATCCTCTAGCTCTTTTATGAGGTTCTTTAAGCAATCTTTCAGAAAGGCCTTTTGAAAAGGGGACCAGTGATGGTCCTTAATAACCTCCTCTGTGGTTTTGTCTAAAGGAACCTCAGGATCTGGGGTCAGCCCTTCTTTCTCTTGATAGAAGCTATCTATGGTGAGAGCTCTCTTTTGCTTCTTCATTCTTTTTTTTAAGACAGCATGGATGTCTCTTTAAGGCTCAGAAAAAGAAAAAAACATCGGCTGAAGTTCTTTGCCCTAGGGCACTTCGGCGAATTAACTTAAGGTGCTGGGCCGGTGGGGGCTAGGACTAAGTCAGAATTACTCCTTAAACAAGGCAAGTCTGCCAGAACACCTGCCCCCAATCAGGGCAGAGTGTCCAGAGTGCCTCAGATAAACTCTAGGTGTTTGGAGTTTGGAGTTTCTGCCAGGATGAGCTGAGTCCCACCCTCACTTCTGGCCTACACCGAATAAACTGTTTATCCCTCTGTCTGAGTTAAACAAACCTGATATGGAGTTCTTCAGAAAGCAGTGTCCAAATATTTCTGGATTCGTTGACTTGAAGATCAGTTCAGAGGCTTATCTTATTGTTGGTTTGAGAGAAGATAGGAGGAGGACAAAGAGAGTCACGTTTTCACTCCATCTTGACTCCGCCCCCTGGAAATCCCTCTTCTTTTCTTTTTTTAATCAAATTAACCAAAGGTTTATCTGTTCTGTTGAGCTTTTCCTAAAACCAACACTTAGTTTTATTTATTCAATAGTTTTCTTACTTTCAATTTTTGTTAATCTTGTCTTTGATTTTCAGGATTTCTAATTTGTTACTTAACTGGGGGGGGTGTCTTTAATTTGTTCATTTTCTAGCTTTTTTTAGTTTCACGTAAACTCTGTTGGTTTAGTAGTTAGGTGGCTCAGGGGATCAGAGTGCTGTCCCTGAAGTCAGGAGGATGTGAGTTCAAAGCCAGACTCAGATACTAATTAGCTATGTGATCTGGGCAAGTACTTAACACTCTGTCTCAGTTTCTTCACCTGTAAATTAAGTTAGAGAAGATTGAAATGACTCAATAGCAACATCCTAATTTACTATATCACTGATGTTTATATATGGCTTGACAGAAAAATGACTTGGAGGACAGTGGTCCTGTACTGGAAGAAAAGGACTCCAAGGGCCATCTTGTCTAATCCCTTCATTTTACAGAGGAGGACAGTGTTTTCCTAAGTGTTTTCCAAGGTCATGCAGACATGAAGTGAGCTCAAAAATACTGCAATTCCAAGCTCAGTTCTCTTTTTGCTCTACCATGCTGTATCTCATAAACATAAATGATCAAGGATCAATATGTTCCATGGCAGAGATACTGAGCACATGACCTATGGCACCCAACACTTCCATTAAAATGTAATTGTAGGGACAGCTAGATGGTACAGTAGATAGAGCATCAGCCCTGAAGTCAGGAGGACCTGAGTTAAAATCTGGTCTCAGACACTTAACACTTCCTAGCTATGTGATCCTGGGCAAGTCACTTAACCCCAATTACCTCAGCAAAAAAAAAAAAAAGTAACTGTAAAATATTTAACCAAATAAAAATAAACAGAATGTAGAAAAATTAATATGTGGTTTTCTTTTTTTTATTTCAATAGTTATTTATTTATTTATTTATTTTTATTAAAACTTTTTATTTACAAAACATATGTATGGGTAATTTTTCAACAATGACCCTTGCAAAGCCTTCTGTTCCAAATTTTCCCTTCCTTCCTCCCACCCTCTCCCTTAGATGACAGGTTAACAAGTTAAATATGTTAAAATATATGTTAAATCCAACATATGTATACATAATATGTGGTTTTCTAAGTCAATGTGTGGCCTGCAGGGATGCTTATGTAAGGATCGTTATCCACTGTTTCTATTTGAATTTGACAATACTATTCTCTGTGATGGAAAAATAAGAAGGACTAGTATAGTTTCTCATAGCAGTATTGGAAAAAACAGAGATAACATATTGAGAATTAAGCCATTTAAATAAATTATTTTATCTTATTTTATCTAGACCTTGTCTATGAGTATTCTTTTATTAGTGTCACGTGTTTATGATACTGTAGAATATAAGTCCAATGGACAAGGTTTGCAATCATGTCTCATTTTAATGTATAATACTGATGACAAGTAACTGTTCAATCTATTTTTAAAATCAGGGATGGACAATTCAAAGATGCAGAGTAGGGTGGCAGAGTGAATGGAGTGGTGGGCTTGGGGTCAGGAAAACTTGAATTCAAATACTGCTTTGAGTATTTACTACCTGCAGGACTCTAAGCTGGTTACTATGTGTGAGGTACCTTCCTAGGACTTATCAGGTCAAAGATTGATTGTGATCTTTATTTATAGAAAGAAATCCCACACTAGGATTTCCCTATGCTTTTTAGTATAATTTTATATTTTTCTGTATTTTTTTATGATTTATATAATTCAATGATGGGAAAACCAAAGATGAAGAATAGATAACTTCAGGAAGCAGTTCAATAAAAATACTAATAATTAGGATTAGTCCACTCTAATTTCTACTTGACTTTAAAGGGTATCTTTGAGGTCTCAGAGCATCTTCCTTGTCCCTGGCAGGTCACAGGAGGCAGAGCTAGCAGGGATCACACTGGCCAGCTATTCAATGCCTTCATTTTATGGATAAGGGGAGTTAAATGACTTGTCCCAAGGCTAGTAGTGTCAGAGATTGGATCTGAACCCAGGTCCTTTGATTCCAGTGTCAGCAGTCTTCCCACTGTACCACAAGCCATTCATTAAAAAGCAAAATTAACATTCTGAATCTTTGGGAACTCACAAGTTCTAAATGCTGACAGTGTTTAGTGACTACTTCTCTATTTATAAGAAGTCTGTTTGGAGAGGAAGTAAAGACTTCCCTCTCTAACTGAATGACATTTTACAGATCACAATAAGGGATGATCTGAAAAACACTGAGTATTCTGAAAGTCCACAGTACTTAAATGAGAGGTTTTTGGGGAAAAAAAAAAAAAGATAAAGTGCTTACTAGCTGTGTGACCTTAGGCAAGTCACTGTTTGTCTTATCTGTAAAATGGGCTAGAGAAGGAAAAGGTGAACTATTCCAGTATCTTTGCCAAGAAAACCCCCAATGAATTCAGTGAAGGGTCGGACAACAGCAAAAAGAGTTAAAGGGCAGGCAAGTGGTACAGCAGATAGAGTACTGGGCCTGGAGCCCGGAAGACTCATCTTTCCTGAATTCAAATTTGGGCTCAGGCACTTACTAGCTGTGTGATTCTGGGCTAGTCACTGAACCCTGTTTCCCTCAGTTTCCTCATCTGGAAAATGGGCTGGAGAAGGAAATGGTGAACTACTCCAGTATCTTTGCCAAGAAAACTCCAAATGGGGTCAGAAAAAGTCAGACAAGCCTGGAATGAATGAACAATAATAAGAGTGCTATTTAGTATGCTTAGTCTCCTTACCTTATTATTAATAGCATTTTTCTTGGCGGGGCGGTTTAACATGATCTTTGTAATATTGCCTTCACTGGTGACTACGAGGGTTTCATATTTAGATTTCTTATCGATAGAAATCTTCTCTTGGCTTAAGGATTGAGAGGAAACCAGACTTGATACTAAATCCACATAATTTTGTCTGGCAGTGTCCTAGAAGAAAGATGACAGATAAGTCTGGCTCGACAGTTTAGGAGAAATAACAATTGTGTTAATGAAGGAATGCATCATATAGAGCAGCAAAAGAGACTGTGGATGGGAGGGGGAAGCACCTGGCTGAAGAGCTGGGAAGCCTGAGCTCAGGCAGCTTGAACCGTGAACGTCACCAAGAAACGATCTTTTAGTGTAGGAGGGAAAGGACTGAGCATAGCCCTGATGGGGACACTCACCTTCGACAAGCTGCCAAGGGCGTTCCACGAATCCCATTTTGCCTTGTTGACAAAGTCAAGCATCCCTGGCTTTGGTGAGGTGCATGGCCCCTCAGTGGCCTATAAGAAATGCAGGAAAAGTTCAGTGTCAGCCCTCAATTGCAAGTGTATGTCAGTGCCACACAAACTAGAAAAGCAGGCTGGGGCCAGATAGTGGGGGTCCTCCAAGAGGTAATAGGGAGCAATTCAAAGTCTGAACAAGGAATTCCATCTGCATCCAGAGAGAGAACTAGGGAGGCGGAATAAAAATCGACACATGCTATGTTCACTTTTTTCCTTTTGTTTTTTTCCTTTTGTGGTTTTCCCCTTTTGTTCTGATTTTTCTCTCCCAACATGATTCATAGGGAAATGTGTTAAAAAAAATAAAGTTGGAACAAGGGAATGACATATCCAAGATTATTAGAAAGATTATTTTGGTAGCATGTGAAGAATAGTACAAAAAAAGGAGACATCTGAGGGAGGAGACTCTTTAGGAGGATCAATTTTCTCAATAAAATGGGAATTGAAGTTATCTGATGAAAGACTTCACTTTGGAGGCAGAACTGGGGGCTTGAGGGGAAAGATGAAGGCTTGGAATGATTGGTTAGGAGAATATGAAAGGAAGTAAATCTAGATGAATAAAAGGGTAGCAGTGGGAGCTAAATTGAAGTTGAGAAGCATTAATTTGGAGTGGTGCCATTGATTTGGTTTCATGACTAGCATTGTTTGGGAGTTTTGGAGAAAAGGAGGGAAGAAGGTGGGTGTGATGGTGATCCAGGGCTCAGAACAGCAAGAACAATAAGTGTTTAACTTTAAACTTTTTTGTTACTGTTGAGTTACATTTTCAGTTATATCCTGACATTTAGATTTGTGACTCCTATTGAGGTTTTCCTGGCAAAGACATTGGAGTGGTTTGCTATTTCCTTCTCCAACAAGCAAACAGAGTTAAGTGACTTGCCCAGGCAACTGTCAGTTGTATGACCTCATATAGGGTTGCTACCCATAGTTTAAGAAACGTTGCTTTAAGAAAGGCATTCTAGCACCATGATCAGAAAGTAGGCTTTGACAAGGAGGAGAGATGAATTTCAAACCCATCTAGTTTAAGATTAAGAGGGAACCTGAGTGGCACAGTAGAGTGCCAGTCTGAGTTAAGAAGTCTCAGCTCCCTGAGTTCAAATCTAGCTTCTGACATTTAGTTGCTTACTTAGCAAAAAGAAAAAACTATCTTCAATTATCCTCCCCTTCCTCCTCTCCTCCCCCCAAGAAAAACATACTTTATTTACCTGTTTAAACAGAGCATAGAGTTTTAACTTCACTTCATTTCCTGGATCTTCCTTCAAGAGCTTAACTTGTCCCTTTGCCCTTTCAAAGTCTTCTTGACTGGCTCTCAGAGACATATTTGCCATGTGCAACTGAAGTGCTGGAAAACCCAAGGATGGAAGTTGCCTAAAAACATTCAAGGATGTGACAATTTGTAGAATGATTTTTAATGAGCCCTGATAACCCTCCAAAGCAATACTGACTGACCCCTTAGCTATACTGTAAATGTTTCCTCCAACATGCTAACAGTGAACAAAAGTTTGAGGTTTTTGTTATTTTTTCCAATAAGGAATCAACAGAAAGAAATCAATCACAGTAACCTAAAAAACAAGGAAAAACTATCTCTGTGCAATCTTACAGACACTCATCTCAATCCAGGAAGCATTTTGAGTGGAAAGAGAAATAAAGGCTTCAAAGCAAAAATAGGAACCATATTTTTACTAGTAAATCTTTGCAGAGAAAGGAAAACGAAATGCCAATGGTGAAATGGAGGGACAAATTCTGGGCATAGATTAAGGGAACCATAACAGCAAATCTTGAGGATTGAGCCCTACCTTGAGACAAATTACAGGCAGCTATTTGGCAGCATAAAACCAATTATATTGATGCTCTTTGGATCAGATAAGGGACTTCACTCAGGCCACAATGATCCTTTCTAATCCATCCAAGTTAGAGCTGGAAGGGGCCTTAGATGTCCAATCTCTTCATTTTATGGCTAAGGAACAAGAAGCTTAGAAATGGGAAGGGGCTTGCCTGGGGCCACAAGACAGCTAAGTAGTAGAGACCATATTGGAACCAAGGCCTTTGTATTCTAAATGCAGCAGCGATGAAGCTTTTTCCTTAGCCATCCTTAGAATGCTTCATCTTTTCAATGTATTTACAACCATCCACAGTCTTTCATTAAAAGTAGTAAAATATTCAGGAGGTTCAAGAATATCAGATCTACAACTTTAGCGTGTATATACAATAGGGCAAATAAATTTTACCACATTCCACAGAGTTAGAAGTAAATAATTAAGTGCCTGCTACATACAGTACACAACAAAAAATGCCAAGAAGTATATTAAATACTTTAAGAATATTACCTTATTTCACCCTCACAACTCCAAGATGTAGGTGCTATTATTATCCCCATTTTATATTTGAAGATATTTTACATTTGAAGAAATTAAGAGAAAGAGAAGTTCAGAGTCATACAAGTATTATGTGTCTGAAGCTGGATTTGAACTCGTTTTTTTTGGACTCCAGGCCCATGCTCTATCCACTGTGCTTCCTTGCTGCTCTCTAGAAGGGGTCTTGGAGCTCACCTAGAGTTTTTGTTGTTCATTTGTTTTGTTTTTCCCAGTCGTCTGACTCTTTGTGATCCTACTTAGATTTTTCTTGGCAAAGATACTGGAATGGTTTGCCTTTTCCTGCTCCAGCTCATTTTACAGATAAGGAAACTGAGGCAAATGGCGTTAAGTGACTTGCCCAGGACCCCACAGCTGGTAAATATATGAGGCTACATCTAAACTCACAAGGATGAACCTTCTAGCTGCCCACCTAGAGGACCTCCCTCAATTTCTAGTTGAGCAAACAGGCTTAGAAAAATTAAATGACTTGCATGGGTTCACATAATAAATGAATGGCTTATTAAAATGATTAATGCTTATTAAGTTAAGACTGACAATGAAATGTACTCAACTGTAAAAGCCATAGCATTTCTGGGGCAGTAATCTATTGCTTGAGACCCAGGAGTCTTTTGATAGAAGAATTAAAGCAGTTTCTCTTTTTTGAAGAGTATGTGAATAATGAGGCAGAAGACTTAACCCTAGATTCCCCACTGTTCTAAAAAGCCAGAAGTTTGCTTCCTTGATATTTCCAAGGCTTTCTGGATCTTTGCCCAACAGCTAAACCATAGTGCAGAGAGCACTAGCATTCAATTACATTCTTGCTTTGCTCAAGTTATTTAGAAGATAATCTAAGATTTTAGGTGGTGGAGACTGAACTAGTTTATAAGGACATGTCAAGGAGAAGGTACCCAGATTTTGCCTTTTTTTTTGCATCCCCAATATTTAACACCACATCTGACACACTGTAGTAAATGTTAACTTAATTGTTAATTTAAATGTTAATTTGATTAATTAAAACATTAATGAATGTTTTAATGATTGGAAACTCCTGTGTAATGTAGGGTCATGATGATGCATTATTTGGGTGCAAGAGCTGCCTCTGGACACATGGTTTGGTTGGTTCTGAGGGATGGGGAATGGGATCAAGATAGACAAAAGAGGCTTTCTGAAAGAGATGGTATCTAAAAAGAGAATTAAGGAATTCAGGGGATTCTATGATGGTGAAATGAAATGGGAGGGTATTTCAGGGAACAGATTACCCATGCAAAGATGCAGGTAAGGGAAATAGCCAGCAAGCAGGGTGTTTGGCTAGAACATAGACAATGTGAAGTGAATAAAGAAAAAACCCGGAGAGATTGGTTAAATTGTGAATAGCTTTAAAAGCCAAATAATAATATAATTTACTTAAGAGTATGGGATATAAAAATCCTAGAGATTCAACTAAAAAACTAATTGAAATAAGTAATTATTTTAGTTAAAGCAGAAGAATATAAAATAAGTCCATATATATTATCAGCATGTCTACATATCAACAACAGAACCCTGCAAGAAAAAATAGCAAGAAAGATTTCATTTAAAATAACTGAAGCAATAGATACATATAGATAAAATAACTAAAACAAAACCGGCAGGATACTATCCAAGTCAAACTCAGGAACTATCTAAACACAATTTTTTAAAAATGTAATAAGCATAATCATAAAATACTGTTTATACAAATAAGGTGCGATTTAAATAACTGCAGAAATATTAATTGTTCATGGATAGGTCAAACCAATATAATAAAAGTGACAATTTTATCTAAACGAATCTGCTTATTCTGTTTCGTCTTAAACTACCGAAATCTATTTTTTGGAGCTAGAATAAATAATAACAAATTAATTGTTCATGGATGGGTCAAACTAATATAACAAACTATTGACCATTTCACCTAAACGAATCTGCTTATTTTGCTTCAACTCAATTAAATTACCAAAAATTATTTTTTGGAGCTAGAATAAATAATAACAAATTAATTGTTCATGGATGAGCCAAACCAATATAATAAAAATGACCATTTAACTTAAATGAATCTACTTATTCTGTTCATCTCAATTAAAATACTAAAAATTATTTTTTGGAGCTAGAAGAAATAGTAACAAAATTCATTTGGAAGAACAGTAGGTCAAGAATATCAAAGGAATTAATTTTAAAATGTAAAGGAAAGAGGTCTAGTAGTACCTGATATTAAACTATATTTTAAGGGGGGTAATTATCAAAACTAGTACTGGTTAAGAAAAAGAATGGTGGATTAATGGAATAAAAAAGTCACACAAGTAACCTAGCTTTGGGACAAGAACTCCCCATTTGGTAAAAATTGCTGGGAAAAATAGAAAGTAGTCTGGCAAAAACTAGGTTTAGAATCTTTTACCATTTACCAAGATAAGTAATAAATTGGATATGGGATCTAGACATAGGAAGATGTCATAAGTAAATTGTTATTCTTTATTCTCCATTTTCAAAGAGGACCATTCATATCATGGGGGTGATGTTTTGACTTTCAAGTGAATTACATTTCAATGAGGCAAGGTTGCACAAAATTGTCAATCTCACTCCTCCTTTCCAGAGTCATCAAAGTCCAGTGACAAGTCAGAAGTCAATTCAACTGGCATCGGCCTGGGATACAGTGGATGACCTGGACATCTTCAACACTGACCAGGTCTCAGTCCACCCGCTTCAGCTACCTTCATGGCCTCTGGAACAAACTGCTTTCATTTGTCCATTTGATAGGTGAAGGTCACATGCTTGGGTAGCCATTTCCCTGACTCACAGGTGTGAAGTTGGTTGGGTTATTCTCAACTGAGGTTAAGCCATCTGCTGAGAAAGGCAGTTCAGTCGGTTTGGCCACTAAGCTTCTTGGAAGCACATGTGGGCTTTGGGGGAAGATGGACACCAAAAGTTGATGGAGAGCCCAGAGAAAGGACTGAGCAAGTCTTATATAAGAGATGCTAATTTTCCCTGAAGTTCCCATACACTATTAAGTAAACTAGATGAATATGGAAGATACTACCTATAGGATTTATGGATGAGAAGAATTTGTGAATAAACAAAAGATGAAAGTACTGTGGCATATAAAATAGATAATTTTGATTATATTAAATTAAAAAGATTTTGTACAACAAAACTAATTCAGACAAGATTAGGAGGGAAGCAATAAAATGGAAAATCATTTTTACATTTAAGGATTCTGATAAAGGCCTCATTGCTAAAATATACAGGGAATTGCCTCAAGTTTATAAGAATTCAAGCTACTCTCCAATCGATAAATGGCCAAAGGATATGAACAGACAATTTTCAGATGAAGGAATTAAAACTATTTCTAGTCATATGAAAAGTTGCTCCAAATCACTATTGATCAGAGAAATAGAAATTAAGACAACTCTGAGGTACCACTACACACCTGTCAGATTGGCTAAGATGATAGGAAAAGATAACGAATGTTGGAGGGCATGGGACACTGATACATTGTTGGTGGAACTATGAATGGATCCAACCATTCTGGAGAGTAATTTGGAACTACGCTCAAAAAGTTATCAAACTGTGCATACCCTTTGACCCAGCAGCGTTTCTATTGGGCTTATATCCGAAAGAAATCATAAAGGAAGGAAAGGGCCCCACATGTGCAAGAATGTTTGTGGCAGCCCTTTTTGTAGTGGCTAGAAACTGGAAACTGAATGGATGCCCATCAATTGGAGAGTGACTGAATAAATTATGGTATATGAATGTCATGGAATATTATTGTTCTGTGAGAAACGACCAGCAGGACGATTTCAGAGAGGCCTGGAGAGACTTGCATGATCTGATGCTGAGTGAAACGAGCAGAACCAGGAGATCATTGTACAACAACAACAAGCAACAAGATTATATGAAGATCAATTCTGATGGACATGGCTCTCTTCAACAATGAAATGTTTCAAACCAGTTCCAATTGTTTAGTGAAGAAGAGAGATATATACACCCAGAGAGAAGCCTGAGGAATATGAGTTTGGACCACAACATAGCATTTTCACGCTCTCTATTGATGTTTGCTTGCATTTTATTTATTTATTTGTTTTTTTTTGTAAATCCGATTTTTCTTGTGCAGTAAGATAACTATAAATGGATTTGTCATATATTTTAACATAGTTAACATGTATTGGACTACCTGCCATCTAGGGGAGAGGGTAGGGGGAAGGAGAGAAAAATTTGGAACAGAAAGTTTTGCAAGGGTCAATACTGAAAAATTATCCATGCATATGTTTTACAAATAAAAAGCTTTAATAAAAAATTAAATAATAAAAAAAGTTTTGTACAAATAAAACCAATGTAGCAAAAATTAGAAGGAAAGCAGAAAATTCAGGGGAAGAAAAATTTTATAACTAGTTTCTCAGATAAAGAGCTTAATCACAAATATATAGAAAATGGAGTCAAATTCATAAGAGTATGAGTCATTCCTTAATTGATAAATTGTCAAAGGATATCAACAGGCAGTTTTCAGGAGAAGAAATCAAAGCCATATATGCAAAATTCTCTAAATCACTATTGATTAGAGAAATGCAAATTACAACAACTCTGAGGTACCATCTTACATCTAAATTTGGCTAAAATGATAGAAGAGGAAATTACAAATATTGGAAGGTAAGTGGAAAAACTAGGACATTCATTTTGGGGTAGAATTGTGAACTGATCCAACAATTCTAAAGAGCAAACTGGAATTCTGCCCAAAGAATTATAAAACTATTAGGTCTCTTTGCCAAGGTGATTGGGGGAAAAGGAAACAAATCTATATGTTCTAAAATATTTATAGCAGTTCTTTTTGGGATGGAAAAGAATAGAAAAGTTAAGAGTTTTGCTCATCAAATGCACAGTTTGAATGAGTTTTGGCATATGACTGTGATGGAATACTATGCTGAAAGAAGTAATGAGTAGGTTGGTTTTAGAAAAAAAAACATGGAAAGACTTGCATGAAATAATGCAAGAGAGAAAGTAGAGAGAAAGGTGCATATAGTAACAGCTATATTATTCAAGGTAACTGTAAATGACTAAGCTATTCTGAGAATATGATAATTCAAATCAACTACAAAGGACTTATGAAGGAAAATGCTATCCACCTGCCATACACGTATAATCTATATCAAATTGCCTTCACTGTCAGTGGTGAGGGTTGGGAAGGGAGGAAAGGAGAGAAAATAGAATGCAAAGCGGTTTTTTTTTTAATTTCAATAGTATTTTATTTTTCCAATTACTTGTAAATTGTTTTCATGTAAATTATTTGTAAAACATGTAATGTTTTTAACATTCATTTTAAATAAGATTTTGAGTTCTAATTTTTTTTTCTCCCTCTCCAAAACAGCAAGCAACCTGATATGGGTTACATGTACAATAATTTTAAACATATATCCATATTTGTCATGTAATTTAAAAAATCATAACAAAAAGGAAAAACCACAAAACAAAAAAAAAAGCACACACAAAAAAGGTAAAAATAATATGCTTCTATCAGCATTCAATCTCTATAGTTTAAACTAATTTGCGTTAATGGATACAAAAGGCATTTTTTTATTCCAACTCTATTGGAATTGTCTTAGGTCACTATTGCTGAGAAGAGCTAAGTCTATTATAGTTGATCATCATAAGTTCTTGCTGTTACTGTATACAATGTTCTCCTGGTGAAATTCAAAGTATTAAAATAAATGTTAAAAATTGTTTTTACATATAAATGGGGAAAAATGTAAAAAATGCTATATATCTCCATAGAAAGAACTGCTCTACATAAGTATGTATTGTGTGGTTCCACATGTCTATATGAAATGTTGGCTTTTCCAAATGTGTAGTTGGGAGGAGGGAAGGAAACAATTCAGAACTCAAAATACAACAAAAAACAATTAACAATTAAAAAAAAATTCTGATTTCTGCTTTTCTTGTCTGAATAGTGCAAACTTCTTACTTTAATTTGGGTATGAATGATACAACTGGAGACACAGTCTTGGTAGAACTCCAGTAAACTGCTATTGGTCCTAGTCTTTTTAAGTTCAGGGTAAGAACTCCCCGGCCTACTTACTCCTACAGGCTTCAGATGTGACTGGGGGCTGAATCTATGACACCGAGTAGTTATTTGGCTCTGTCCTAACCAGCCCACTTCAGATACCTTCCTCAATCCAACTGGATGGGCAACTTTTCTTTGAGCTTGGCCAACCCCTTGTGGGCTAGCTTTTCTGAGGATCAGGCCTCCTTCCAGTTGGGTAGTCAATCTTTGAGCTAAAAGGCAGCTGTGTATGGGATTTTCCTGACTGGAGCAAGTGAGAAAAAGATGGAGAATGATTTTGATGAAAAAACAAAGGTCTGGGGGAATTAAATGACTTGGCTATGGTTGCATAACTATTAAGTAACAATTTCAAAGACTGAAAGGATCTCAGAAGCCATTTGGTTCTACTTGAATCTGAAGCAAATTGCATTGCATAACATTTCCTACAAAATGAAGAATATTGCATTACCAAACACTCCACTTATTAGGAATTCTTTTCCTGGAAGCTGAAATCTATTTCCTTGTAACATCCTGGTTTGGTTTCTATTCTATTTTGGTTTCTGAGGCCAAACCAAAGGTATGATCATTGTTTCATAAAATAATCTTATAGACATCTCACTATCAACCAAATCTTTTCTGCAGGCTAAATAGGCTAGTAAGAATTAAGCAAGGGTAACTATTAAGGTTGAGGAGGTAAGGAGATAGTGAGAGAAGACAGGAGAAGAGAAAGAGGGAGGGAGGAGAGGGAAAGGGAGAAAAAAAAGAAAGAAAAGATAGAGAATAAGAGGAAGAGAGAATGGGGAAGGGTAGTAAGGCAGCCAGGAGAATGTGGTGCAAATGGACTGTTAATACCCACCAAAACATGTCTAGAAGATGGGAAGGCGAGAACGGGAGGATGATGTCTTTCAGACCGGCGAGGCAAGGCCGGCGGTTCAAGGACTTGGGACTGACCCCCCGCCATTAACTTCCCGTCCCTAACCCTCTGGCCCTTTCCTCCAGGTCCCGGGGCAGCAGCGTCTCCCCATGCTTACCTCTTCCAGAGACTCCCCGGAAGAGGCGGCCGCCTGCACACTAGCAGAGTCACGGCGGAGATCATGCGGCGGAGCGGGGGAGAAGAGACAGCCATAGGTTAACCTAGAGCAAAGGGCCGCGCGTGTGGCTTCACTTACCCTCCAAGGGTCGTAACAACTGCACCGCCCCGGACACGGTCGGGATTGGGGGGAGACACAAACGGGAGGAGCCGCAGAGGCGCTCCAAGGAGCCTCGGGTTCCTCAGCTGCTGCCTGTAGGCCCAGAGATGCCCCCCCCCTCCCCCAGCCGTGGTCTCGGAGGCCTTCAGCTGTCCACGATCCGGATTTAAGACAAAGATTAACCCTGGGACTGGGGGCCTTTCGGCTGCCAGACAAGAGGTCGGGAAAGGAATGGAGGGGGTCGAGTTTGGTTTTGCAGCGGCTCCCCAGAGCCAGCGAGACTGTGCTCGTAAGCTGCCAGGCTTGTAAACTGTTAGGCGCCGAGAGGAACTCTGTGTGTGTGTGTGTGTGTGTGGAGAGGAAGTGTGTGTGTCTGTGTGTGTGTGTGTGTGTGTGTGTGTGTGTGTGTGTGTGTGGTCAAAGTCCTTTCCTTTGCCATCCTGGTGAGTGGTTTAGGAAAGTGGGAGGATACTGCAAATACGTTTGTGACCTTTGGCTGTTTATATCAACCCGATAAGCTGCTGTTAGGACTTGTGGAGAGGAAGTGTGTGTGTGGGGGGGGGTGAGTAGGGCTTAGGAAGGGGGAGGGGGAGGGTGCCGCAGAGAGATCAGTAACCCGGCCAAGGACATCTATCCCTGTTAGTCAACCAGCATAAATAATCGCTTGCTATGTGTGCCAGGCTGGGGATACAAAGAATGGCAAAAATACTGCCCCTGCCCTCAATGTGCTCGCAGTGGATGGGAGCACTACATTCAAACTCCCCCTTCCGGAATCGCCAGTGACTTCTTAAATGCCAGATCATTTACCTTTTGTACCTTTTGGGGGGTCGCCTTCTTCCCTTCAGAATCAAGATGAGTAAGCACGGCAGGCAGCCCCCTGGGGGATGCACAGTAAGAGAGGGAGCGCGGAAAAACCGTACTGCTTTTTAAAACTCCAAATAACTTCACTCCAAGTGCCTACATGTACTTAGTTTGTTACGGCAGGAGGCAAGTGTAATAGCGAAGGCGGGAAAATTCTGGTGGCTGTTATCATGACTTTGTAATGTAGCTTGAAAATCCCGTCGTGCTAGGTTCCTTTCCTTCCCACTTTTTCCCTCTTTTTTTTTTTTTTCCATTGCAGAATTTTGATCTTTTGAGCCTTCGATGACTTGTGCTATTATTTTTTCCAATTCTACAAAGTAATACTTTAATAGTTTGATTTGTATGGCATGGAATATGTAAATTAATTGGGATAGTATTGTCATTTTGGGGATTTAGGCCCACCCCAGCTATAAGCAATGAATATTTCTCTATTTTTTTATCTATGTTTCTGTAAAGTGTTTTGTATTTGACCCAAGCTATGAACACATGTGGGCAGCTAGATGGTGCAGGTACTTGAGCCTGGAATGAGAAAGACATTAAGTTCAAATTCAACCTCAGACACTTGCTAGCTGTGACACCCTGGGCAAGTCACTTAATCCTGTTCAGTTTCCTCCTCTCTAGGCAGCAAGAGTGAAGAATTTCCCTGAAAAAGCCCCAAGATAATGAGAAAGATTCACAGTGAATAAAAATCTTCACAATTAGCCTTGGAGCTTTTGTAAGAATGGCTTAACCAGCAGGGGAATGACTTGGTACCTTAACCAGTGTAGGAGTGGCTTGAAACAGGACACAGGCCCAGGGGCTCTGAAGTCCCTACTACTTTGGTCTGAGATGCCAGAGAGGCCCTGAAGACCCAGCTTTCTAAACTTCAAAGATCTAGGGGAACCTAAGTCCAAGGGCCAAAGGATTTCTCTCAGCAAGGTGAGCAGACTTAGAGTGGAACAAAACTAATTAAAAGTTAGAGACAGGAATAAATCAAAGAAAACATAACTAGTATAAAAAGATTATTTTGATAATAGATATCCCCTAAAAGAAAGAATAAGTAACTCAGCAACAACTACAAGCACTTTAAAAATATATTTTTAAAATAGATTATATGAATATTTAAAAAGAAGTGAATCAAAAGATAAGAAAGAAAGCAAAAGTTTTAGAGGAAAAGATTGGAGAGAATAAGTAGCTTGAAATGAAGATGGTAAAATTTACTAAATTTAGAAATGAACTCCCTAAAAATAGGAAAGGACAAATGGCTATCAGTGATTCCCTGTGACAGCAAGATACATTAGAATAAAATCAATAGATTTTTAAAATAGAAGAAAATTAAGCTGTTTGGTGATCGAAAACAACTGAAAGATCAAAGAGAAAGTTTAAAAATCACTGACTCCATGAAAAGCACGATTTTTTAAAAAAAAGTTTGACTAATATATTTTAAGATATTATAAATGAAAACTTTCCACATCTATTAAACCCAAAGAGTAAAGATAGAAAAATTGTTTTTTTTGTTTTTTCTTTCTTGTGATTGTTCCTTTTTGTTCTTTTTCCCCCCATAACATGACTAATATGGAAATATGTTTAACATGATTTGTACATATTGCCTAAATCTGATTGCTTTCTGTCTTGGGGAGGGGGCAGAAAAGGAAGGGAGAAAACTTTATAACCCAAAATCATACAAAGATGAATGTTGAAAACTATCTTTACTTGTAACTGGAAAATATCAAATGCAAAAAAGAAAAAATAGAATTCATTTAATGTATGCCTGGCAAAAAGAAGACTGACAGCCCTTTGTACAAAGAATAAAACAAATTCCACATAGGTCTAACCTTTGTACAGCACCATCTCATATCCTTTCTTGTTATAATCTTTATTTAAGACTGAGTTTTAGGTAGTTAAATGATAATAATAGGTAGAGTGCTGGACTTAGAGAGAGGAAGGAAATAAACATTTATTATGCACCTTCTTTGTGCCAGACATTTTAGAATCATCTCACTTGGTTCATACAACAACTCTGGGAGGTAGGTGCTATTATTATTCCCGTTTTACATTGGAGGAAACTGAGTCAGACAGAGATTAAATAATTTGCCCAGAGTCACACAGTTGGTGATTGTATGGAGCTGGATTTGAACTCAGATCTTCTTGACTCTTAAGCCCAATGCACTTCCCCACCTCCCTTGACAGGAAGAATTGAGTTCAAATTCTGCCCCAGACATTCATTGGTTGTGTGATCCTGGACAAATGACAATCTCTCTCACTTTCAGTTTCTGTCATTAAAATAACAATAATAATATCATCTGCTCCACAGTGTTGTTATGAGCATCAAAAGAAATAATATATTTAAAGTATTTTATAAACCTAAAAAAGTTGTCTTAAAATATGTTCTTAACAAAGTAGTCTAAATATAAATTATGATGAGGGGATACTTAGGTGTGAATGAATCAGCTCCTGAATCTGTCTTAACGCATTTTAAGTTTAGGATTAAAATCAGGGAATGAACAAACCAGAAAGATTAGGCAATATGGAAAGAAACCACAAATCAAATTATCCAGAACTCAAATTTTGAGTAAATATTGTTTTCCAGCTATGTTCAATTGTGTTATTTTGTAATTTAAATCTTGCTTCCAGCTTACTAAAGTCATGATCTCTCTAGATTTCTTAGCCAAGACTTGAAGAGAGCCAATTTCTAAACCATCAACATGCACTTTCAGCACTTTAGCATTTTTGTCATTCATAAACCCTCTGAAAATATTTGACATTGTATAAATGTTAATCTTTGCAGACCAAATATATTGCCTTTAGTCATTCACCAAAACTCTTCTGATCAGTCTGCTTCTGGCTCACCAGCTGGCCTTATATCAGTCCCTATTTTAGTCTCTTACCTACATCTGTTTCTTATTCTTCTTTCCTTTTTACTCTTGAATAAAGGCAGCTAAGCAAAATGGTAAATAGAGCACTAGGCTTAAAATCAGGAAGACTTATCTTCATGACTTCAAATCTGTCCTCAGACACTTACTATGCCACCCTAGACAGGTCACTTAACCTTGTTTGTCTCAGTTTCCTTATCGATAAAACAAACTGCAGGGGCAGCTAGGTGGCGCAGTGGATAGAGCACCAGCCCTGAAGTCAGGAGGACCTGAGTTCAAATGTGACCTCAGACACTTAACACTTCCTAGCTGTGTGACCCTGGGCAAATCACTTAACCTCAATTGCCTCAGCAAAACGCCAACAAAAAAAAAAAAAAAAAAAAAGCAAAAAAAGAAAACTAACTGGAGAAGGAAATCGTATCTTTGCTAAAAAACCTCGCAAAGAGTCAGACCCAACTGAAAACCACTCTTGACTAAGTCTCCTAGTTACATTTTTTTTCCTTTTTGTTGTTGTTCAGTTTTTCTGACTTGTGACTCCCTGGACCATAGGATGCCAAGCCCTTCTATCCAACACTATCTTTTGAAGTCTATTCAAGTTCAAGTTCATTGTTTCCATGATACTACTTTGAAATGGACAGAAGACTGGGCCCCCTCTACGGGTCAAGGGGCCTTGGAATCTCTTCAGAAATCTTTTGTGGGTCAGGAGTCTTTTGAGTACCAGGAAAATGTTTGCTTATCTAAGTCAGGTCAACAATCAATGCTTGTAGATGTTTTCCCTTGTGTTCCCCACATCCTGTTATCTCCCCATTGTAAGGGAGATGTCAATGTTTAACGTACAATGTAACCTAGGGAGCAGCCAACCTCTTTAACTGTGTGCTCTTCCCAAAGCTCGGGGCTGGACTCTACTAGAGGGTTCAGTCACCCGCCTGGCTAATGAACACTCTCAAAATTCTAATTATGTCGGCTGTCCTGCATTTTCTTGCCTGGGCTATCTCACACTTATCTGTCTTATCCTCTGCAATCCCATTTTTCCTTCAATCATTCCCAACATCGGGGTCTTTTCCAGAGTCCCATCATCTCATTATGTGTATTTGACCTTCCAGTAAACAGCCCGAATTAATTTCTTTAAGTATTAACTGATTTGACTTTCTTGCTGCCCAAGAGACTCTCAAAAGGCTACTCCAGCACCACAATTCAGAAGCATTGATTCTGCAATTGTTGAAGGGTGAGGATGGGGGTCTCCAGGGTCTCCAGGCTGGTGTGGAAAGTTTTGCAAAAGAAATTCACAGTCCCAATCTCCAATCGAGGCCTTTGGCAGAAAAGGGTTTATTTACACTGAGAAGCCTCTCAGTAGGCTAGTGCCAGATTAGGAATTAGCAAAGCTTTGGGTAGGTTTCTATGGCCCAGGGCTAAGGAGTGATCTCCAGATGAATTGAAGGACTAATTTCTAGGTCAATAATGAGTGGTTATTATGCCCCAGACCAAGATCTGCAAATGAATTGTTGGAGTTTCCCCTGGGAATCTAGTAGGAGGGTGGGGATGCTCCCAGAAGTCAAGAGGGATTAAGATTCAGGGTTTTTCCAACCTAGGTCCACCCCCCCCAAAGATCAGAGGGACACAGTTTACATCATTCCCCCTCAAGCAGTCACCCCAAATTTTGGGGCAAAGGGAGGGAGGTCTCATCTTCTGGAGCTTCTTCAAGCTGTCAAGGGTAGAGTTGTACTGATGTTCAATGGGGGTTCAGGCCGCGAGGGAAAGTGGGAAATCTGAAGGTAGCAGCAGCATCTAGGGGATGTGGAGTGTCCAAGTCAGTTGCCCCATGATCTTTGGAAGTTTGTAGCTTGGAGCCTGGAGGCTCCAAATCTCACAAGCAGATTAAAAGTGGGGTGGTGTCCAGGGATGGTGACATTTGGAAATGGGGCCTTTGCAAATAATGCATCAGGTCCCATCTGGGGACTGCCTTGAGGATGCTGATGTCCCACCACAATCCCCACTGCCCACGGAACTTCTTAGCTGAAAGGCTAAGGAGTTAACTATTGGCAGGGGCCACAGAATGACATCAAGAAAAGCCGCAGAGAAAATGCATGAGAAAGAGTTAGGAAGAAGAGTGAGAGAAAGTAAGGAAGGAGATTATAGTGAGAGAAAGAAGGACACAGACAATCTCACCCTTCTTTCTCCAGTGTTGTCAAGGGTCCTGCAGAAGAGCAGCTTCAGGTCCTCTGTGGGTTCACAGGAATATTCTGAAATATCTGAAGGAGAAGAAACAGAAGCAGCATTTTTAATCCTAGAAACATGAGTCTAGTGGGGGAACCCTTCCAGTTTGACTGACATTGGAGTAGTCAGAATGACCTTATATGGTCCTTTCCTCTTTATAACCAGAGGATCAGCACCTTGAGGCTTCCAAGATTCCAAGTATACCGTGTCCCCAGGGAGGCAGTGTGAGTATGAGCATCTGTAGGTTTAAGGAGGGCCTTCTGGACTGCCTGAGCTGTGTGACAAACTGGGTGACCAGAAGCTGTTCTGGATCTATAAGGATGTCAGAGGTAAAGAAGGGCCTCCCATACAGAAGTTCAAAGGGGCTCAGCTTAATGTCCTCCCAGGTGCAATGGAGACTCTAAGCAGCCCTAATAGGAGATCCTTCCCCCAGGCCTCTGGAGTCTCTAAGCATAGGTAAGTAAGGACTCCCTTGAGGGTGTGATTCATTTTCTCCACCTTCCCAGAAGCCTGAGGATGTGGCAGAGTGGAGGTGGTAGTTGATTTAGGCCACATTTTGGGTTACCTGAGAAGTGAAGGCCGGACCATTGTCTCTCAGCCAGGAGCTAGGCAAGCCAAAGTGAGGTATGATCTCTTTTAGCAAGCACCTTGCTAACTCCTGAGCTTTCTCCGTCTTTCAGGGAAAGCTTCTGCCCAATTAGTACAGGTGTCAACAAAGACTAAAAGCAACTTGAGATCTCGGCAGGGGGCATATGTGTCAAGTCTATTTGCCAATCTGCCCCTGGGTATGTGCCCCTTCTCTGAACAGGCTTCAGGATTCTTCTAACAGCTCCTTCAGGATTTACTTGGGCACAAACTGGGCAGGCCTGGCAGACCTGCCTGATCCTTTCTCCCAGCTTGTGACCAGTAAAAATGGGTTCCACAAGGGATTGAAGAGCATTTCTTCCCAGATGGGTAGCCTAGTGAAGACCAAAAATAAGTTTCCACTGATTTGCTTCTGGGATTAAAAATTGGTTTGAAACCAGCCAGAAGGAGAGAGTATGTACCCCCTTTCTTCTGCAAGGGCTTATTCCTGTGAGCTCTATGAAGGGGTATAAGAATCAGGGAGATGGAGGATTAAAAGTGCCATAGTCAGGGGTGAATGGGCAGCAGCTTTAGCAGCAGAATCTGCAAACCGATTCCCCTTGGCTTGTAGTGAATCTCCCTTCTGGCATCTTTTACAAAATGACTGAAACCTCTCTGGACTGGTGGACAGCTTGCAATAGCTGTAGAATTTCCCCTGCATATTTAATAGAATTCTGTGCTGTCAAAAGTTCCCTTTCTTTCCATACAGCCCCATGAGCACACAGAATATGAAAAGCATATCTGGAGTCAGTGTAGATGTTCACTCTCATTCCCTTCCCCAGTTCCAAAGCTCTGGTTAAGGCAATGAGTTCAGCTTTCTGGGCAGAAGTCCCAGGGGCAGTGGCTTAGCTTCCAGGGTGCTATGGAGGGTCACCACAGGATAACCTGCCTTTCCCCATTTTTCAAGAAAACTTGACCCATCTGTAAACTATTCACCATCTGGGTTGTGAAGGAGAGTGTCCCTCAAGTCAGGTTGGCTGGAGTGGACAGTGAATTATGAATTATGAATGACTTCACCTGACTGAGTGTTGTCTGGGAACAGGGTAGCAGGATTAAAGGTGTGGCACACCTGGAGAGTCAGGTGGGGGGGGGTTGTCTAGCAGGAGAGATTCCCACCAGCTAGCCACTGATGCCCTTGGGTTCCAGAATGCTCTGGTGCCGTAGGGTGAGTTTTGAGGCTTCTTCAATTAGAAGGGCCATAGCAGCCACTGCTCTATGGCACGAGGACCATTCTAGGGAAGCCGAGTCCAGTTTCTTTGAGAAGTAGACCATCAGGCTGGAATCAGGTCCAAGGGCCTGGCCCTGACTTTCATCTACATTCTTAAACTTTATACTTTAATCAAATTGAATTTAACATCATTTCACAAATCCATCCTAAGCTTCTCCACTTTAGTCTTTGTTCATATTTTTCTATATACTTGGAACACACATATCCCTATTCTCCATTCATTAAAATTACACTCAATCTATTTAGGACTCACCTTCTCTAATATTCTGGTGATGCTTTCTCTCTACAGCCCTATACAAATGGATGTCATCTCTTTTTCCTCAAGGTTCTTATAGTACTTTGTTGGTACTTCTCTATGCTGTTTATTTTCTACTTTGCATTATGGTTATTTATGTACATATTTCATCTATGTAGCTCTCTACCTGAGGTTATTCCTCCAACTTGCTCTTGCACCGTAGGGTGGCTATTGTCTTGAACTCTAAGATTAATTCTGTAGTTCTGCATTCCTAACATTATAGTCCACAAACCCTTCATGCTTTTCATTAACAATCAGTAGATACATTGATTGTTCAGTCAATTCAGTCCTGTCCAACTCTTTGAGATCCCATTTGGGGTTTTCTTGGCAAAGATGCAGGAATGGTTTGCCATTTTCTTCTCCAGCTCATTATAAAGATGAGGAAACTGAGGCAAACTGGGTTAAGTGACTTGCTCAGGATCACACAGCTAGTAAGTATCTGAGGCCACATTTGAACTCATGATGTTGAGGCTTCCTGATTCCAGGTTCCACTTCATCACTTAGCTGCCTTAGATACAATTAAGCCTTTAGCAAAATCAATCAATACAGACATAGATATCAGAATTTAAAAAAATTACCCAGATGGTATATGTAAAATATAATATACATATTATATACATATGATAATATATAACAAAATATATACAAAATAAAACATTTTCCCCATATACCTGGGGCTGACAGCTTCCATAGCAAGCATGGGATCAGAGACTAAGGTAGTGGGACACTCGTGTAGATTACATGTGGCATCTCACAAGTCTGGCATTGTAGGGCTTGGAAGTTTGTTATCAATTTGTAGATTTCCTCTTCTGGGCTTCCAGGATCTGCTTGCTCTCCCCAATCCAGATCTCGATTAGGCAAGGACCACACTCTTGGAAGCTGCTTCATTTCTGGTGAAATTGTATACATGCCTATTTAGAGTGTGTTTCTGCTTCCTCAACTGTACCTCTAAGTTCATGGAACCAATGAGTCTTAGGATGTCTGCCTGGGCATCTCCCATTATATCTAGAGTCTAAAATGAGCTCATTGTTGCAGCCAAGTTAGGTTGCTTTGATCCCAGGTATCTGAAGCCTAACTCCAGCCTTGAAGACAAGGTGGTGGGGTAGAGCTGGTTCCTCCTGGGGTGGGGCCAGTATGAAGAAAAAGCCCTGGTCTGGGAAGAATTCATCTCCAGCCCTTTTTCTCCTTGGGAGTGGAAATAAAACGAAGTGTTCAGCCAACTTTGTTCTACAGTGACACCTGCTGGTTAAATGAAGAGGAGCATGAATACATTCAAATTTCACAATCCTTTTAGTCACATCCCGAATGTGACTAAAGATATTTGAAATCTACTCTGTCCATTTAGCGATTGAACAAGAAGTCTCTCTACAAACTCTATTACTTAAAGAAATTCAGGAAGAAGAAGCCATCCAAGGATGCTCATTCCACTTTTGGATAACTATCCCTTTTAGGGAGACTTTCCCCCTTATAGCAAGTCTAAATTTTTCTCAGGTCCCCGCTGCTCCTGCTCCTGTAAGGCTTGGCTAAAGCAGAACTCGCACCAAATTTTGGCTTCTAACCTAAGGACAATCTGATGTGTCTGTTAGCTGTTACTCTATTAGTAGAGTTAACAGGACTCACCATCCCCTAAGGCTCATGATGTCACTGGAGGGGTGATGGTGGGAAGAGGGATTAGAGATATCTGAGGCATCTGAGAGATCAGATGTGGGGTCTTAAGCCTTTTTAAGAAGCAGGAGGCTTTTGCCTGAGATCCCAGGCTTTTTAACTCCATAACTGGTCAATACAGCATATCAAGACTCCATTTAAATACCATTGATTCATGCTCTCTATACCTAGGGTATAGATTTTAAGGGAAGAGAAAGAAATTGGGATGATTGAGACCAGGATAATGGGAAGCCAACCTGAGAACTGCAGAGATGTGGAGCCTGAGAGTGGGAGGAGACAGCAGCCCCATTCAACTTTCAAGCCACTGTGGCAAGGCTTTCTGTTCAGAGGGAGAGTTACCCCCATACTGGGTATGAATGTTAGAGAAGCTTGTTTCACACAAATACTTAAGAGAGGGAAAGCAATGTGCGATTGCTTTCCTATTATTTTGCCATTTATTGATTAGTTTTGCCTGGTTTTTGGTATGATTTTACCTGTGAAGCACAGACAGCATCAGTGGTGTAGTACCTGAGGCCGTTCACTGAACTCTTATCTGATCTGATAGATGAGAGCTGGAGCCATGTATCAAAACACGACAATCTAGTGGGAAGTCCACTGAAAATATACTTTTGAAATTAGAAGAAATTATAAATAATTTAGAATACAGCTAGGTTTCATTTAGTACTAATAATGAATCCCCCTGAAGTGGTCCCATTATTTGAATTTACACTGCATATTTCCATTAGTCTGGAACCAATGACCATATTTTACATAATTATAACTTGCAATGGTGTGAATTCCAATACATTATCATTTCATGGGATTCATTATTTGCATTAATCCAGGACCTAGCTATGCTCTCATATTTGAAATCTAATTTGTATGAATCCAGGCATTGGCACACAGACTTTATGTACTTGCCATTTTATTTCTGTTTCCATTTGAGTTCTTGAGCAATCATCTGGAATGTAGAAATATAAATTTATAATAACTATTACTAAAATTAGAATAATTATAAATATATTTAAATTAAACATTGCATTAATAAATATATTATTAAAATAAATATAGTAAAGTGTGTGTGTTATGTAAATATATCTGTATTTTATAAAATATTTGTGTAACCACAATAATGCCAATATACCTAATAACATTTAATATATACCATTTAATATTTTATATTAAATAAAATATTTGAATATTTAAAATATTCACTTAAGAATAAATTAAATTTTGATTTTAAAATGCATAAATATTATGAACACAAATATATATGATTAGAAATAAGTATTATATAACTATGCAATTATGTATAATTATAATATATATACATGCATGTGTGCATACATACATATACACACACAGATTAACTGGAAATCTCACAATAATGCTAGCAAGTGGTCTACTAGCAACCAGAGCAGTTTTGTAAAAGCTTCATGACTGGCCCCTTTTTGATAAACTTTAGACAGAAAAGCCTTGGTCTGGGAAGAATTCATCTCCATCCCTTTTTCTCCTTGGAAATGGAAATACAAGGATGTGTTCAACCAACACACATCCTTATTATATGTACATGTTTAACAGTGTAATCCTTTAGTGATAAGATCACAGAAAAAAACATTTCCCAAGAATGCATAAGTGAGGAGTCATCCACAAGAATTGGAAAAAGTAAGTAACGAGTCCATGAAGTCGTGATTGATCTCTGGACTCATATCTGATCTTCAAGTTAGATGAGAGGTAGAGCTATATCCCACATATAATACAAAATCTAGTGGAAAGTCCACTGAGGATATACTTTTGAAATTGGATGAAACAAGGAATCAGTATCTGGTATTTGGAAGGGACTCTTATAAGCTACTTGATGGTGTAATTAATAGAGTCCTGAGCCTGGAGTCAAGAAAGCTCTGAGTTCAAATTTGTCCTCAGACACTTCCCAGCTGTCTTTCAAGTCACTTTCCTCACCTGTAAAATAAAGATAATAGTAGTATCAATTTTTCATAATATTTGTGAATACAAATGAGATATTTGTAATTTAGCACATTGCTTGTTTTTTCTCTCATTTTTTCTTTGTGATCTGATTTTTCTTGTGCATTATGATAAATATGGAAGTATATTTAGAAGAACTGAACATTTTTAACCTATATGGGATTACTTGCCATCTAGGGGAGGAGGTAAGAGGAAGGGAGGGAAAAAATTGGAACACAAAGTTTTGCAAGAGTGAATGTTAAAAACTATTTTTGCATGAATTTTGAAAATAAAAAGCTATTTTTTAAAAAAAGTGTTTAACACAGTTCATAACATTTAGTAAATACTATATAAATGATAGCTATTATTGTTAATTTGACAAGATCCAGACCATCAACAAGGCTTAATTCATGGCTTTTAGGGATGCTGGATTGAAGTATTAATACAGAATAATAGATGAAGAAACTCAGTTTCATGAAAGAGCAGAGCTAACTTTAACAACTAGTTAGTGAGTATGCTTCAAGTGGTCCCTACAAAAGAGAGGTCAGGTGGAAGAAAAAGAACAGGTTGTTTGTCAACCAGTCAATGGACCTTCACTAAGTTCTTACTAGGTACTAAATGCTAGAGATACAGAGAAAGGCAAATCTAAGGACTTAATGAATTTGATTATTGAATCCTTTCTTGCCTGCAGTTTTCCCTCACAGAAAAAGGATATCCAATATATAACTAGATATAGATTTGAAGGAGAATTTAAATAATGGATGTGTTCAATTAGTATTAAATGAACACCCACATGTTGTCTAACATTGTACTAGATGCTGTGGTTTATACAAACATATGAAATGTTCCTGTCTAAGGTGTTTGCAGATCTATTTGGGAGGCAAAATGGACATACATAAGAAAAAATAGTAACAATATGAATTAAATAATGGAATATTGAATGGCTGCCTCTAATAACTGTCATTTCAGATTTAGCTGACATCCTTACTTACAAGGAAAAAGCCCCCATATGCATATTGTTATTTTAAACAGATAATGAAGATATTGAGGTTTGTAAGAGTAGGAAGAATGGGACAATCCCTGCTGCATGCCAGGAACTCTGCCTCAAAAGTTACTTTCTACCACATTAATAAGACTTCATCAGATCCCTAATGAAAGGATTTAAGAATTCTCTTCTTGACCCAAATCATTCTGGAGAGCCATTTGGAACTATGCCCAGAGAGCTATAAAACTGCATGCTCTTTGTCACAGTAGTGAAACTACTGGGTCTGTATCCCAAAAGATCATAAAAGAGGGAAATGGACCCACATGTGCAAAAATGTACATGACAAAGAATTGGAAATTGAGAGGATGTCCATCAATTGGGAATGGCTAAATAAGTTGTGGTGTGTGAATATAATGGCATACTATCATTCTATTACAAATGATGAGCAGACTGATTTCAGTAAAAAGTCTCATATGAATTGATGCTGAGTTAATTGAGCAGAACCAGGAGAACATAGTACACAGTAACAGCAAGATTATGTGATGACCAACTATGAGAGACTTATCTCTTCTCAGCAATACATGGATCCAAGACTATTCCAATAGACTTGCCATGCAAAATGCTATTCACAATCAGAGAGAGAACTATGGAGACTGAATATGGATTGAAGCATACTATTTTCATGTTTGATTTTTTTTTTTACTTTTTTTTGTTTGCTTTTTTTATTTCTTGTTGTTTTTTCAGTTTTGATCTGATTTTTCTTGAACAAATATGGAAATATGTTTAAAAGTATTTTAGATGTATAACCTGCATCAGATTGCTTGTTGTGTTGGGAAGAGAAGAGAGGGAGGAAGAAAAAAATTAGAACACAAAATCTTACAAAAATGAATGTTGAAAACTATCTTTATATGTATTTGGGAAAATAAAATACTATTGAAAAAAAAAAGTATTCTTTTCCCTTTCCTCATTTCTGTGTGGGGTATCAGTAAGCAGCTCCTTTTTTTTTTAAATTAAAAAAGAGACAGGAGAGGCAGAGCCAAGATGATAGAGTAAAGGCAGGGACTCATCTGAATTCTCTCATATTTTCCTTCAAACAATTTTAAAATAACACCTCAAATCAAATTCTGGAGTGATAGAACAAAAAAAGGTCAAGATAAAACAATTTTCTAGGAGGTCCCCAGGAAAAGTAGTGATTGGATCTGTAGCCCATCACTGATCAATTAGCTTAGGAAATACAAGGGTGGGAAGAAGAATACTATCACTCTAGTGCTTTTGGCTGCAGGAGTCTCAGGGTTCTGGTCATAGTTTCAGGTTGCTCACAGATGAGAGTACAGGCCAGGAAAGCAACGACCACCCTTCTCTTTAGATCATATCACCTTGGATCAACCAAAAACCTACAGACCTTCAGAGCTAGCTGTGCCAGTAGTAGCAAGAAAGGCCTAAAGCTTTGGACAGTGACCTGTCAATCCCAGGATCAGAGCCTAACTTTAATGTAAGTTATAAATTTAAAAATAGACTGGAAAAAATGAGCAAATAACAATAACAACAAAACATGACCATATAAAATTACTTCGATGGCAGAGAAGATTAGAACATAAAGTCAAAACAGCTACATGCAAAGTTTCAAAAAATAAACATAAAAAACCCCCATAAATTGGCTACAGGCCAAAAAATAATTCCTAGAAGAACTCAAAAATAGGTTTTTAAAACTCAGATAAAAGTAGTAGAGGAGGCTTCCGGGGGTGGAGCCATGGTGGCGGAGATCAGACAGGATTCTCTGTAACCTCCTCTAACCTCCCCTCAAACCAACAAAATATGAAGCCTCTAGACTGATTCTGAAGCAAAAAAATCCACAATATTTGGAGAACAACACGATTCTAGAAGAAGATACTCTGGAAAAACCTCAAAACAGGTCTGTTTTAATGGGGCAAGGGGTGGCCTACTGAACCCAGACTGCAGCACAGGGAGACCGGGGCAGGGAGCTGGAGCAGGGAGCTGGAACAGGAGTTGGAACAGGAGTGGGAGCATTGTGCTTTTCACACACCTGGGAGTCTTCTGCGGGCCTCTTGGAACAATTTGTCCTGATTGTGGGCAGGTGGTTTGGAGGG
>JAJPUD010000660.1:496964-573049 GCA_023553655.1 Myrmecobius fasciatus
TGAAATCAGCAGAACCAGGAGAACATTATACACAGCAACAAGACTATACGATGATCAATTTTGATGGACATGGTTCTCTTCAACAATGATGTGATTCAAACCAATTGTGCTGTGATGAAGATAGTCATATACATCCAGAGAGAGGCCTGTGGGAACTGAGAGTGTACCAGAACACAGCATTTTAACGCTTTCTGTGAATATTTCCATGCATTCTGTTTTCCTTCTTAGGTTGTTTTTTTTCTTCTTCTCTTTCTAGATCTGATGTTTCTTGTGCAGTAAGATAACTGTATAGATATGTATACATGTATTTTATTTGTCATATAATTTATCCTATCTAGCATGTATTAGATTACCTGTCATCTAGGGGTGGGGGGGAAGGAAAGGAAAAGCTTGGGAAAAAAAAGTTTTTTTGCAAAGGTCAATGTTGAAAGGTCACTCAAATGTTTTGCAAATAAAAAGCTTTATTAAAAAAAATAAAAGAAAAAACGTAGTAGAGGAAAAACTAGTTAAAGAGACAAAAGTTTGGGAGGAATGAAAAAATTCTGAAAGAAATAATACCTTGAAAAACAGAATTGGCCAAATAGTTAAAGAGGCACAAGATCCACTGAAGAGAATAATTCCTTAAAAAGTAGAATTGGCCAAAGGGAAAAGGAGGTACAAAAACTCACTGAGGAAAATAATTCCTCAAAAATTAGAATAAGGCAACCGGAAACTAATGACTCAATGAGACATCAAGAAACAAGAAAACAAAGTCAGAAGAATGAAAGAATAAAAGATAATGTGAAATATCTTCTTGGAAAAACAACTGACTTGGAAAATAGATTGAGGAAAGATAATTTCAGAATTATTAGGCTGGGGCAGGTAGGTGGCTCAGTGGATAGAGCACCAGCCCTGAAATCAGGAGGACCTGAGTTCAATTCTGGTCTCAGACACTTAATGCTTCCTACCTGTATGACCTTGGGCAAGTTACTTAACCTCAATTGCCTCAGCAAAATAAAATAAAATAAATTATTGGGCTACCTGAAAGCCATGACAAAAAAAAGAGCATAGATATCATCAAGAGATTATCAAAGAAAATTGCTCTAATATACTAGGACTAGAAGGAAAATAGAAATTGAAAGAATGTACCAATTGTTTCCTGAAGAGGTCCCAAAATGAAAACTTCCAGGAATATTATAGCCAAATTCCAGAACTTCCAAGTCTGGTTGTAAGAACCAGAAAGACACAATTCAAGTATCATAGAATCATAGTCAGGATAATACAAGATTTAGCAGTTTTTACATTAAAGGCTCAGAGGGCTTGCAATGTGATATTCCATAAGGCAAAGGAACTAGGTTTATAACCGAGAATCACCTACTCAACAAGACTGAGTCTAATCCTTCAGAGGAAAAAAAAAATTCAATGAAGGAGGAAGTAGAATGGGATAAATTATTTCACATAAAAGAAATGAAAATATAATAAAAGGGAAGATGAGGGACTGATGGGTAATTCTTGAACCTCCTTATTCTAATCAGAATAAGGCTCAAAGAGGGAATAACATACACACTCAGTTGGATGTAGATCTTGCCCTACAGGGAATTAAAAAGGGAAAGAGATAAAAGAAAGAAGGTTGATAAAAGGGAGAGCTGATTGGAGGAGGCAATGGTCAGAAGCAAAACAGACTTTTGAGGAGGGAGAGAGAAGAAACAGGGAGAAAATAGAATAGAAAGAAATATAGTTAGCAGTCAAAACTGTGAATGTCAATGGGATAAATTTACCCATAAAACAGAAGTTGATAGTAAAACAAATTAAAAACCAGAATCAGACAAACTGTTGTTGACAAGAAACATACTTGAAGCAGAGAAAAACACAGAGTAAAGGTAAAGGACTGCAGCAGAATCCAATATGCTTTAGTTGGTGTTAAAAAAATCAGAATAACAATCACACATAGTAAAAAGAAGTCTAATTAAAAGAGACAAGCAAGAAAACTACATTTTGCTAACAAGTACCATAGACAATGAAATGAAATCAGTATTAAACATATATGCACCAAATTCTGAAGGTAAAAGTTAAATGAGTTACAAGAGTGAAAAACTTCAACTTTCCTCCTTCAGAACTAGATAAATCCAATAAAAAATTAATGAGATGGGGCAGCTAGGTGGCGCAGTGGTTAGAGCACCAGCCCTGAAGTCAGGAGGACCTGAGTTCAAATCTGGTCTCAGACACTTATCACTTCCTGGCTGTGTGACCCTGGGCAAGTCACTTAACCCCAATTGCCTCAGCAAAAAAAAGCAAAAAAAAAAATTAATGAGAAAAAAAATCAGGAAGTAAATAGAATTTTAGAAAAGTCAGATATGATGTCTTGGAGAAATTGAATACAGCAGAATCAAATACAGAAAAGCAGAAATATTAAATGCATGTTTTTCATATTATGACACATAGATTAAAAATAATTGGAAACTAAATAATCTAATCCCAAAGAATAAGTAACAGCACAAATTATAGAAATAATAATTTCATTAAAAGAATAACAATGATGAGAGAATATACCAAAATTTATGGGAAAAAATTTATATCTCTAAGTGCTTACATTAATAAAGAGCTGATTAATGAATGGAGCATGAAGCTCAAAAAAGTAGGAAATAAACAAATTAAAAATCTCCAATTAAACTTCAGATTGGGTGTCCTGATGGTCAAAGGAGAAATTAATAAAATTTAAAGTAAAACCATTGAAGTAACAAATAAAACTAGGATCTGGTTTTATGAAAAAGTCAGTAAAATAAATTATTATTTAATTTGATTTTTAAAAGAAGGGGGCAGCTAGGTGGCGCAGTGGATAGAGCACCAGCCCTGAAGTCAGGAGGACCTGAGTTCAAATTTGGTCTCAGACACTTAACATTCCCTAGCTGTGTGACCCTGGGCAAGTCACTTAACCTCAATTGCATCATCAAAAAGCAAAAACAAACAAACAAAAACCAAAAAACCTGAAAGAGGAAAATCAGATTATCAGTATAATGAAAAGAGTGAATTCACCTCCAATGAAAAAGAAATTAAGGCAATTATTAAGAGAAATTTTGCCAAATATATGCCAAAAAAATCTGACAATCTGAGTGAAGTGGATAAATATTTGGAACACAAGATTTTGCAAGGGTGAATGTTGAAAACTATCTTTGCATATATTTTGAACAATTATTAAAAAAATTTAATTAAACTCTTAAAGATCATCTATTATGACCAGGTAGAATTTATACAATCATCCATGCATATATTTTGAAAATAAAAAGCTTTAAAAAAACAAAACAAAAAAAGGAAAGAACTGATGGAGTTTCAATGTACATCAAAATATACTTTTATTTGTTCTTTTTTTTTGTTTGTTTTAGATCTATGTTTGGTATTGTTTTGTTTGTTTTGCAACACGACCAATATGGAAATAGATTTTGAATGACTTTACATGTGTAAACTACGTCAAATTTCTTGCCTTCTCAAGACAATGGAAGGAGGGAGAGAATTTGAAGCCCAAAATTATTTTTAAAATGTTTTATATGTAAATGGAAAAATATTAAAGCTTCAAAAAAGGGGAGAGACAGGTTGATATTTTTATTTGCTCATTTCCCTTTTTTTAATAGGATTTTATTTTTTCAAGTACAGATATAGATATTTTTCAATATTCATTTTTGTAAAACTTTGAGTTCCAAATTTTTCTCTTTCCCTTCCTTATGTTATTCCTCCCCAAGACAGAAATATTTGCTCATTTTTCCAGCATGCTTTGTGACTTAGATTTCTATGTTAGTGTTGGACTCTGCTCACTTCTGGACAGGATGTCTGTCCTAAGCTTGTTTTTATGTCCTTTTGTACCATTCATAGCTCAGTCTGGGAGGCCTGTAAGTTTTTGATGCTTCCAAAGTGGTGTAATCTGGGAGGAGTCTATTCCTGGTTTGCATTCTGCAAATTCCTCCTCCAGCCTGGGTCTGTTGGCTTGTGAATAGTTGAATTTCCATAGATTGCCCCTGGATTTAGTCACAGTTAGCTCACTGGAATGTTCTGCAGGTTCCAAGTGACTCCATCTTGATTTTTGGTCTCCTGCCCTGGCTTATTCCACTGAAGACTTATGAATTAAAATTGAATTGTCCCCCCTTCCCAATACTTCCCTCAAAGACTCCCTTGCCTTTCCCCCCTTCTTGGGATCAGAGCCACACAGCTATGTAATATTAATTTTTTGTTTATTTGTTCATTTTTTAAAGGAATATTTCTTTCAAATAAAATGGTAAAAGTCTAGGGGCAGGGATTCTTAACTTGGAACTGCAGGGGACCATGAACTCAAATGAGTGAAAAAAATTGCATCTTTATTTTCACTAACTTTTAATTGAAATTGGACTTTTCTAACATTGTTCTTCTGTTCAGCATTTTTCCTCTTCTCAAGCTTTTGATTCTACAGGATCATCACCCTTTATAATTTTTATTTTTGGAACTGCAAGGAATTATGAATTTGAATGGGTAAAAAAATTGCATCTTTATTTTCACTATCTTTTAATTGAAATAGGACTTTTCTGACAGTATTCTTCTGTTCAGTATTTTTCCTTTTCTCTAGCTTTTGAATCTACAGAATCATCACCCTTTATAATTTTTATTTTTGGAACTGCAAGGGACTATGAACTTGAATAGTCCCTTGCAGTTTCAAAAATATAATGAACTTGAATGTGTGAAAAAATTACCTCTTTATTTTGACTAACTTTTAATTGAAATCGAGCATTTCCTTTGATTATTTAAAAAAAAATTGTTCTGAGAAGGAATTCATAAACCTTAATAGATTGTCAAAGGGTCTATAAACCTCTGAAAGTTAAAAATCCCTGGCAGAAATTGATCAGAAACCACACTTTATAATTTTTCTTAAGAGCAGCCCGATCCTTCTTGGTCTTGGAAAATTCATTTTCCTTTATACCTTCCCCAACATACCAGTATACAAGGTGTATGTATTTTACACACTGTAGGTTACAATTATGGCCCAATGGAGCCCTATCTTCTATCAATGCAGTAGTGTTATTGAACTTGCAATTAAGAAGCTACACCTTGACCAAGTAATTTCCTGGTAAGGCAGTAAGTGGTGGATAGTAAATACCCACCTTAAATCCAACTGAGTAGCCATACCCATATTAAATATGATTTGTTTTGGTTGTGGTAAATTCTGTGTTTAGATCTTTGTGGGGACCATGTCACCTCAATTATAATAGAGAACAGGTGATATGCTTGTGTTAAGGTAACACTCTGCTATCTGATTGGCTGGCTCAAAGCAGGTATTAGTGATTACTAGATATTTGTTTGGGGAAGGTCTTTCTAGCCAACAAGATCATGTATGAAATAATCTACCCAATAACATAATTTAGTTAGTTTCAGTAGACTGACATATATCATAAATGGCTTCAATGTCTACTATGAAGAATACTACTAGAATATTTCAGAGTTGTAGGAATAGATTAGTAAGAACCCCACTACATAGCAAATTTTAGTTTGGATTTTCTGACAATCAATAAGGAGTCTTTCGATGAGCATTGATGGAAACTCTGTAATCATTGGCCCCTTTATAGCTAAAGAATATTAGTTATTAGTAATTTCTTGAAATTACATTATATTTACTTTGCATGTTTATATTATATTACTTTGCATATGGACTTACAGTCCAGGGCACCAATCTGAGTTTATGAATTCATTCAAGGACTAGATGCACATTCTCCTTACCAGTGTTATAATGATCCCCAAGCAAAATTTGTAGCTGCTTCCCCTTTCTAGTTATCAGCAATTCAGGCCAGAAAGTTGCCTCTTTGTGCTTACCATGGACCTCACTGACCACTCTTGACAGTCATTGATGTGACTCTTGACACATGTTTTCCAGTTTTATGTTTTATGTTCACTGAAGAAAGTATTGAATGAATGCATCTGATCATAAAACTAAATTCCCAGTTTGAGACAATTCTCAGAAGGCATTATCAATCTGAATCCCTGCTTGACCAATATAAATAAGGATGCACTAATAAATAATAAGATACCCTGACTTGATTACCTTCAATCATTATCAATTGATACTCCAGCATTTTCAGCAAGTATTCAATTGAAATGCTTAGAGTATGGGTCTCTCTGAAGGTGGTAAAAATATGGCTTTAGAATGTTTGATTCCTGCCAAAGTTAACATCTTAAACAGTTAGCTCTCAAAGACTCTACTTTGATTAAAGTGGAATCTGTCAAGGAAAGCATACACAAAGAACTTCTTCTATAATACCTTAGCAATTGTAGAAGCTTTTTGGTTCCTATCTGGTATGTTTTTAAATACTAATCAAAGCTTCTGATATTTCTAGGCTATTGCTTATATTTTCCCCATCTTCCTCCAGAAATTAAAAAGCCTACATACGTAAGTACCAAAGGACTTATTCTCTTCAACCATGCAGCACAAATTAGTTATTACTTTGCTTTGAACTTAAGGGCAAATCTCCTTATTTTTAGAAGTATATGCTCCCATTTTGATCCAGTAAGATCTATTTCATATCAATTCTAGGGTTTTCCAAGGTCATTCTATAGTGCTTTAATGACAAAAGTGAAATACTTTATTAATAGCAATGAATAGGGTATCAGTTATATATAGTGTGGTTCAGTATTTCATTATATAAGCCAATTTCTGTCACTTTCTCATTAGCATGGTTTTTCTTTGGAGAATAAATCTTATACCCTTGAGGATGATGACTATGTCACTTCTTGGTTTTTCATAATTCTTCATAATAAAAAGAGCATTTATATAGATTCTATTATGTTCCCAGCATTGTGCTTGGTCATTTACAAATATTATTTCATTTGATTTTCTCAGCTTCCCTGAGAGAGATTATTACTAATTTTATTTTAAAGTATGGCAGACAGAGGTAGTGACTTGCCCAAGTTACAGAGCTGGCAAGAATCTGAAGTAGGATTTGAAGTCAGATCTATATTATTCTAGGCCCAGCATACTATCCCATGCACTACCTATATGTCTCATTTTCATTACATAATTACTTCCATTGCCAGTTGTCTAAATACAGTCATCTTCCTAAGAGCTGACAGATTACTGAAATATCTTCAGTGGTTTCCTCTTGATTCTAAGATAAAATACAAGTTTTCCATAATCTGTCTCCCACTATGTTTTTTTGTTCTTTTTTCATGTTATTCCCTATCATACTCACTTTGTTCTTAAAATGACATAAAATTTCCCTCTATGCCTTTATACAAGTTCCCCTCCCTAGATACAGAATATATTCCCTCTTCATTTCTTCCTACCCCTAAATTCTTTGTTATTGTTTTGTCCTTTGCTTACTACAAAGCAATGATGAGATGTTATATTTCAATGAGACTCTTCTAGACCTCCCTAGCTACTAGTACTTATAATACTTTGCATATACTTTGAATATAATTTTGTGTTATATTTTTCTAGTATATTACAAATTCTTTGAGATCAGATATTGGTTTTTGTTTTTGTATTTGCCTGCTTATTCTCTTTTTAAAAGTTTTAACATTCATTTTAAACTTAAAATAAAAAATAATTAAAGAGGGGCAGCTAGGTGGCTCAGTGAATAGAGCACCAGCCCTGAAGTCAGGAGGACCTGAGTTCAAATCTGATCTCAGCCACGTAACATTCTCTAGCTGTGTGACCTTGAACAAGTCACTTAACCTCAATTGCCTCAGCAAAAAGCAAAAAAAAAATAATAATAATTAAAGAAAAAATTGCCATATACACAGCAAAAGAGAGGATTTGATATAAAGCAATAAATTCCATTCTAGAAAATTTATATAATATATGCACACACATATTTATGGATATCCATAAACATACATACACATAAATATACATATATATTTACATGGACATTTATAAATATACATATATACATATTTACCATCATAAACATACATTTAAGACCATCCTTTGCTTATTTTCCACTTGTCATCTGTTTCTCTCATGGTAGATAGCATCTTCCTTCATAATAAGTTCAGGTCTCCCAATGTTTTTCTAAACCAACTAGCTTGTAATTTCTTATATATTTGCAATATTCCAACCCAATCACATCTTATGTAAGAAATTGTTTATGAAAGTTTTCTCCAATTTTCTGCATGCCTTCTATTCTTGACTACATAGGTTTTATTTGTACAAGGAGATTTTAATTTAAAGAAATAGAAATTATCCATTTTACATTTCAACAATGCTCTCACTTATATATAGTATATATATACTGCTAAATCTGCTCCTTTACATATTTTTCCCCTAGTTTCTTTGAAGTTCCTGATCTCTTGTTCTTCCAAATGAACTTTGCTATTATTTTTTCAAGCTCAGTAAGATAATTTTTTAAATTAATTTAATCATGATAGTTTTACATAAGTAAATTAGTTAGGTAAAATTGTCATTTTTATATCGCATTGGCTTTACCTATCCATGGACAATAAGTAGTATTTTATTTAGATCTAACTTTGTATAAAAAAGTATTTTATGTTTATATTCAATAACTCCTGTATCTGTTTTGGCAGATATAATCTCAGGTATTTTATGTTATCTAGTTATTTTAAATAATCTAAAATAATATTGAATAATATGACCAATACATATTATACGTTCCTCATTTTTCTCTTTTGATTAAACATATTTTTAGCTTTAACTCTAAGATCTTCATTAATACCCTTGCTTTTTATTACATAATAAATTCTACTCCTGAACTTTATTTTATGTTTATGTATATCTCTCATTTTTACATTTCCTGAAAGCAGCATATTGTTAAATTCAAAATTTTAATCTGTTATTAGTTTACATTTTATGGACAAATGCATCCCTTTCATATTCTAAACTATAATTTTTTTGTTGCATATATATTCCTCCTTCCTACTTTTCCTCAGTATCCTCATACTATTCCTATTCCTCTTCACTTTCCTGCTTTACTTCTAAACTTTCTTAGAAGGTTAGAAGTTTAGCTTATTGTTACCTTGCCCTCCTGTTCCTTAACCAAAGCAATACCTCCTTTATTTTCTTTCCCACTAGCCCCCCTCCTATCCCTTTGCCCTCTAGTTTCTTCCCGAATTTAGACTTTTATACCCTTCTAGATATATATGCTGTTCCTCTTTAACCCATTCCCAAGGAAAATAAGTTTTCAGTTCTACTTACCCTTTCCCCTGTTTGCTTCTTCTATATCAATTTTTTCTTTTTTGCTTCATTTGTATGAGATAGTTGCTCCTTTTTATCTTTCCCTACATGGTTATATATATTTTTTAGAATCACCCCATCATACTCAGCTCAGCCAAAGCCCTTCTTTCGAACTATCCAAACAAAAATGACAGTCATAAAAGAGCTGATATTTTCATATATAAGAAGCAAATGATTTGACCTTATTGAGTCCCTTAGAATTAGTCCTTAATATTTATATTTCTCCTAGATGTTATGTTTTGTTGTTTTTGTCACAAATATATGAAAGTCTTTTAGTTCATTAAATAGCTTTTTTTTTTCTTCCATTCAAGATTATACTTAACTTTGTTAGGTAAATTACCATTTATCCTAACCCTAGCTCTTTTGTTCTGCAAAATACAGTATTTTAAGACCTGAAGTCCTTCAATGTAGCTGCTAGGCCTTGTGCAATCCTCATTGTAATTTCATGTTACAAAAATTGTTTTTTTTCTTTTTGCTTTCAATTTTCTTTTTAGTTTGGGAACTTTGGAACTTGGCAATGATATTCCTAAAAGTTTTCCTCTTGGGATCCCTTTCAGGTGGTGATTGGTGGATTTTTTTTCTATTTCTGCTTTGCCTAAGAACTTCAGGGTAGTTTTCTTTGATAATTTTGTATAACATCAAGATTCTTTTTTTGGCAATACATATTTATATCTCTTCAATCTGTTCTGCAGACCAATTGTCTTTCTGATATATTTCTGAAATATTCTGAATATTTCACATTCTCTTCCTTTTTTATTCTTTTGGTTTTGTTTTATAATTTCTTTGTGTCTTAGAATATTATTAGCTTTCCTTTGCCCAATTCTAGTTTTCAAAAAATTTTTTTCTTCCTACAGTTTTTGATTCTCTGTTTCAAGTTGGTTGACTTTCTTTTCATAATTTTCTTGGATTGCTCTTTTTTACTTTTATCTCTCCCATCTCTCTTATTTAATTTTTAAAGTTCTTTTAAATTTCTTCCAAGAAATCTTTTTGTGCTTGGGAATATCTGACATTTCTTATTGAAAACATTGTGGCTCTTTAAAGCTTCATTATCTTCCTCTGATTATGAAACCAGATCTTCTCTATCCCCCATAATAGTTAACTATGGTTGGTTTATTTCTCCCCTGCAGTGGCAACCCAGCTCAGTTCTTGTCCGGTTAGCACAATTGTGCTTGGTGTCCTTATACAGTGGAAGGCTCTTTACTCTTCTTCTACTCAGTAGTCAGAAAGTTTCTACAGCTGTCCTTTGTTTTTTTTTTTTTAATTAAAGCTTTTTATTTGTATAACATATGTATGGGTAGTTCCCCAACATTGATCTTTACAAAGCTTTCCATTACAAATTTTACCCCCAGTCCCCTCCCCTCCCCTAGATGGCAGGAAGTCCACTACATGTTAATAATGTTGAAATGCTTGAGAAGTTATGCAAGAAAAATCCTATCTACAAGAAAAAAAAAAGAATCAGAGAAAGGCAACACAATGCAAGCAAATGTCAATAGAGATCATGAAAATGTTATGTTGTGGTCCATATTTCATTTCCCTCTCTCTGGGTGTATATGGTTTTCTTCAGTGAACAATTGGAACTGGTTTGAGACAATTCTTTGTTGCAGAGAGCCACGTCCATCAGAATTGATCATCATGTAATACTGTTGTTGCTGTGTATGATGATCTCCTGATTCTGCTCGTTTCACTCAGCATCAGTTCATGCAAGTCTCTCCAGGCCTCTCTGAAATCGTCCTGCTGGTCGTTTCTTACAGAGCAATAATATTCCATAACATTCATATACCATAATTTATTCAGCCACTCTCCAATTGATGGGCATCCCTTCAGTTTCCAGTTTCTAGCCACTACAAAAAGGGCTGCCACAAACATTCTTGCACATGTGGGGCCCTTTCCCTCCTCTAAGATCTCTTTGGGATATAGGCCCAGTAGAAACACTGCTGGGTCAAAGGTTATGCACAGTTTGACAACTTTTTGAGCATAGCTCCAAATTGTTCTCCAGAATGGCTGTATCCGTTCACAGCTCCACCAACAATGCATCAGTGTCCCAGCCTTCCCACATTCCCTCCAACATTCATCATTAACTTTTCCTGTCATTTTAGCCAATCTGACAGATGTGTAGTGGTACCTCAGGGTTGTCTTGATTTGCATTTCTCTGATCAATAGTGATTTGGAGCACCTTTTCATATGACTACAAATAGTTTTAATTTCATCCTCTGAAAATTGTCTGTTCATATCCTTTGACCATTTATCAATTGGAGAATGTCTTGAATTTTTATAAATATAAAACAATTCTCTATATATTTTAGAGATGAGACCTTTATCAGAACCCTTAAATGTAAAGATGATTTCCCAATTTATTGCTTCCCTCCTAATCTTGACTGCATTGGTTTTGTTTGTACAAAAACTTTTTAACTTAATATAGTCAAAGTTATCTATCTGGTTTTCAATTAAGAGCTCCAGTTCTTCTTTGGACATAAATTTATTCCATCTCCACAGGTCTGAGAGGTAAACTATCCTATGTTCCTCTAATTTACTTATACTATCACTCTTTATATCCAGATCATGAACCCATTTAGATCTTATCTTGGTATGTGGTGTTAGATGTGGATCAAGCCCTAATTTCTTCAACACTAGTTTCCAATTTTCCCAGCAGTTTTTGTCGAATAGTGAGTACTTATCCCAGAAGCTGGGGTCTTTGGGTTTATCAAAGACTAAATTGCTATAGTTATTGCCTAGTTTGTCTTGTGATTCTATCCTATTCCACTGATCGACTACTCTATTTCTTAGCCAGTACCAAATGGTTTTGATGACCACTGCTTTGTAATATAGTTTTAGATCTGGTACAGCAACTCCACCATCATCAGCCTTTTTTTTCATTAATTCTCTTGAAACTCTTGACCTTTTGTTCTTCCAAATGAATTTTGCTACTATTTTTTTCTAGATCTGTAAGATAATTTCTTGGGAGTTTGATTGGTATGGCACTAAATAAGTAAATTAGTTTGGGTAGTATTGTCATTTTTATTATATTTGCTCAGCCTACCCATGAGCATTTTAAGTTTTTCCAATTGACTAGGTCTGATTTTATTTGTGTGGAAAGTGTTTTGTAGTTTAGTTCATATAGTTCCTGACTTTCCCTTGGCAGATAAATTCCCAAATATTTTATACTATCAACAGTTATTTTGAATGGAATTTCTTTTTGTATTTCTTGCTGATGAACTTTATTGGTAATATATAAAAATGCTGATGATTTATGTGGATTTATTTTGTATCCTGCAACTTTGCTAAAGTTCCACACACTATACATCTTACTCTTTTCCTTGGCATAAACTTTAACTTTAATTCTGGCATTTCATGGCCCAGAGCCATACAACATCAGAGGAAGAATTTTGATGTTAAAAAGGATATGATTTGCCTAAGAGAGAATTTTGAGGTCATCAAAAGCATTGTGCATTTTCCAAAATGGAATCCAATATAGTCTTTATCTATTTAAGCCTGTCAACTTGTAGTCTTTCCATTAAGGAATTAGTTTTATAGGTTGTCCATCTAACTGCATATCATAATCTAGACAATAAAAATTCTAATTCAAGTATTATTTCTTGTCTTTTGAATACAGGTCTTTTTTCTTTTAGACAGTATGCATCAAAATAAAAAAAAATCCGTTTTCCCCATATGGATAGTTAGACTACACGGATAGTTTTGAGCGATTATAGATCCCATTTAAGAGGCTGTAAAATTCGGAGGTGTGTAATCATCATGTTATCCATAAATAGAAGGTTTTGGAGGATCTAGTTATCTTTCAGGAATCCCTTTTGCGTTTGTACTCTGTATGAGATATCTACCACAACAGTGGCAAATACCCTTGGAAAGTATTATTGTTTTTTAAATATTACTTAATATACATATTAACATAGAGGATAATTGAACATTGCTGTTTCTGTTGCAAAACTTAAAGACTTATATAGTATTAGCCTATGCAAGAGGACTTCACATTGTATTGGAGAACATTTAAGGATGCATTTTCCCCCTCTCAAATAAATTGCTTTAAAAAAAATCAACAAATAGTAGGCATAAGTGACATGTTGTTTTTCTTGTACTCATCAATAATGTGTCTAAAGAGGTGGTCTATTGTAGAATATTGTTTGTGAAGATGTACTTGTTCTCTTCTCATACCTTCATACCTCCTCATGATATCACATGATAATGTAGTTAGGTTCTTCTCATTGAGATTTTGCAGTTAGGAAAGTAAGCAAGTTAGGTAATACTAACGATTGTCATTTTCTCTATTTCCATTTTTATTAATGCTAATAAGTTACATAATTTCCCCCAAGAACTGTGCATTCTTTTATCTTTTAGAAATCTCAATAATAATCCCTTAATGCCCTCAAAATTGCATCACCTATAGTATGGACCTATTTTGGATTGAGTTCAGCTGTTCTTTCCTTCTTTTTTTTTGGTTCATTAATGCTATTCCTATTCTTTCAATGCAGCACACCAAAGTCTATATAATGTTAGAATCCTAATGTGAGTTTCACATCATTGATGGAGAAAGAACTTTTTAAATAAATATCTTGACAGATCTTTTCCATTTTAATATATTGCTTCCAATTTCATATTTAAAGGCTTTTAAGTGATTTGGCTTAATTGGATCTCTTGCCAAGATTTTTGTAAACTTGTTCCCATCTCTGTTTCTTGATGTTATATTAGGTGATAGTCTTTATAATCTTATATCTTCTGGCTCCAAGAGTTTATATTCTATTTGAATATAATGAACATAATGAATGAATATTGAACTCATTTGACAAGAGTTTATATTCTACACTGGTGTTGTCCTTCATTGCTATGCAAACTTTTTGACAGTATTAAATTTGACAGGATTAAATATTTTCTGGCTAATGCAGTTTTTAAACTCTTCTGGTTTCCCAAATCCTGGAAGCCTTTGTCTCAATTTTTTCTTAATGAACTTAGTGCCTGACTCATTTTTTCCTTCTTTATCCCCAAACCTTTCTTCATAGTAGGAGACCTTGATACATGTATTTGGTTCCCTCAAATATCCTAACTTCCCATTCCCTCAATTTACTTGGTTCCCATGTGGGGCCTGGAGTCAGGAAGACTCATCTTTCTGAGTTCAAATTTGGCCTCAGACACTTAATAGCTATATGACTCTAAGCAAGTAATTTGACCCTGCTTACCTTAGTTTCCTCATCTGTAAAATGAGCTGAAGAAGGAAATGACAAACCACTCCAGTATCTTTGCCAAGAAAACCTCAAAGGAGGTGACAAAGAGTCACACACAACTGGGAAATGAATGAAGAAGAAGAATAAATTTAATCCTTCAGAGGCTGTGTATTATAGTGTCATCTCTCGTTTTTGAATCTGGATCATTCTTCTCTTAGACTGTATGCATCAATATTGCATGTGTTGGGGCAAAAGAGGGGGAACTTGTTTACCAAGCATTCATGCATGATTGTTGTTACTTTTATAAAGGAATATTTCAAGGCTATATCCTTCATGGTCTGTCTCTCTCCTCATCTCACTGTCCCCTCCACTCCCAACCTAATTAATCTTGGGCAAAATATTCTGAAAAAAATAAGACTTGTTGCATTGCTATATATATATATATATATATATATATATATTAAGGTTTCTTGTCACTTAATTTTTCTACATAATCAAATGACAACAGCATAGCTAGTATTTAGGGCCTTTAAGGGTTACAAAAAACTTTATACATCCCTGTGAGATAGATGTAATTGTTATTTCCATTTTAAAGATGAAGAAGTTTCTTTTTTTAAAATAAAGCTTTTTTATTTTCAAAACATATGCATGGATAATTTGACAACATTGACCCTTGCATAGTCTTGTGTTTCAGATTTTCCCCACCTTCTCCCCACCCCCTCCCCTAAATGGCAAGCAATTCAATATATGTTAAAATATATGTTAAATCCAATGTGTATAAACACATTTATACAATTATATAATTATACAATTCTCTTGTACAAGAGAAAGCAGATCAAAAAAAAAAAAGGGAGTAAGAAAACAAAATGCAAGCGAACAACAACAAATAGAGTGAGAATGTTATGTTGTGATCCACATTCAGTTCCTACAGTTGTTTCTCTGGGTGTAGATGGCTCTCTTCAAGATGAAGAAATTTCTCAGAACCTGAGAGATTAAATGAATTGTCCAAAGTCATAGCTAGTAAATACGTGAGGTAGGATTTGAACTCAGATCTAAATTCCAAATCCAACACTATCCACTAAGCTACCTATCTGCCAATTATTCTGGGCTCTATTTGACTTTTGAATGCTTAGGTATTCCCAGTTGGCACAATTCAATGAGAAGTAAATTTCAGCAATAAGCATCTGTTCCATTTTATTAACTCTGTTCCATTTCATTAACTCTGTCCAAACATGTATGTATCAGGCTGTCTCCATAACTCCATCCAACTTTCTTGTATCTCAATGAACATATTTTCCTTCTCTGCTGAGTGAGATACACTTTACTCAGGTAGGGGTAAGTAGTGATTAGAACCAGCAAGAGTGAGTATAGAAATAATAGCTAAGTACTAAGTCCAAGAGCCTTTCCACTCACTTTCCTCTTCTGCCTCGCCCTGTTCCCCACTTTTAGTCCATCAGGGGCCCCCTAAATGTGAAGAAATGTGGGCTACAACAAAAGAGAAACATAAGAGGAACACAAAGAGACTAATCAAAATATTCTTATCAAGCAAACTGTTTGAAATGTTATATAGCATCTGTGATTTGAAGTTGAAAGAGCCCTTCTTCTTTTTCTGCAAGATAATCACTCATTCTTGTTGATGGAACCAGGTGGCTTTCTATGGAAGAAAAAGGTAAATGAGCCATCCATTTTATGGAGGAAATTAAGGCAAGAAATAAACCTGGAAGACAACATGGATTCTGTTCCAGAACAATCAAGTCATGCCTTTTTCAGTGACTTAGAATGTCTTCTACAAAATTTTTCATTTTTGCCAGGTGTGGTGGCTCATGGTGTTGATGCTGTTACTGGAGGATATTGGGAGAGTAGGGAGGAAGAGAGGGGGGAATGGAAGGCAAGAAGAAAAAAAAAAGGGGGGGAAAGGAAGGAAGAAAAGAAAGAAAAAAGGAAAACAGGAAGGAAGGAGAAAAAGGAGGGAAAATAGGAGGGAAGAAAAGAAAGAAAAAAAGGAAGGAAGGAAAGAAGGAAGGAAGGAAAGAAGGAAGGAAAGAAAGGAAGGAAAGAAAGAAAGGAAGGAAGGAAAGAATGAAGGAAGAAAAGAAGGAAGGAAGGAAAGAAGGAAGGAAAGGTAAGAAAAAAGGAATGAATGAAGGAAAAAGGAAGGAAGGAAGGAAAGAAGGAAGGAAGGATGGAAGGAAAGGTAAGAAAAAAGGAAGAAAGGAAGGAAAGAAGGAAGGAGGAAAGGAAGGAAGGAGGAAAGGAAAACTTACTTTGATGCAGCATTATACCCTGGAGACAATCTTGGTTTTCTGAAAGCTCTGTCAGAAGAGCCTAAGTTGTGGCAAGTGATACTAAGTTGGAATGGCTTTGAGTATAGACCTGGTGATGAAATGTGTGTCTGTTATCTGAGGACAAGCCAGAAAAAGTGGGATGAGAGAAGACTCCTGATGGCCAGAGATGGCTGTTTTAGCCATATTAATTCATGAAGAACTTCTCTGAACCTGAGCTGCCTTGCTGGAAGAAATACCCACGTAATGGTGTCCCAGATCTTTGAACTATACTGAGCATCCACTCTATGTAATACTTAAAACGTACCTTTGGCTCTTCCTCATACATGACAGTCTGTCTCCTGCTTTGGCACAGGCTATTCTCCCTACCTCCCACCTCAGGCTTGAGATGCCCTTTCTTCTTTCTGCCTCTGGATTCCTGCCTGCACTCCAGGATTAGTGCAACCATTATTTTCACTTTGTATATTTGTCCATAATACACTTTGTATATTTTGGGTACTGGGGTAATAGCAAAGGTATTGAGGTAGGATATGTAATGGAGGTCTTTAATGAAACTTCTGTTTATGATTTGTTGAAATAGAATTAACATAATTGATCAGTTGATTAGATTTGGAAGATGCGGTGAGGGATATTGAAGAATTTATGATCACTGGAAAGTTATTAACCTGATAACCTGGTAAAATAGTGATACCTTCAACAGAAATAGGAAAATTAAGAAGAGGGGTGGGTTTAAAGGGAAGACATTGAGGTATCTATGGGGCCTTCAGGTAGAGATGTCCAGGCAATGGCAGATGTGGGACTGGATTTCATATAACTAATATAAAATAGAGCCTACATTTCAAATCAGCTTTTCTGACTTTAAATCCTATGTTCTTTCTACTGTAATATTGCAATACTTTTTTCTTTGGGGAATGCAAAATCCATAACTATGTAAGAAACTCAGAATTCGAGTAGTTGAATCTTACTTCATTAAAAAAAACAAAAAAACCCCAAAAAACCAAACCAAAAAACAGCAGGGCCTAAAATCCTACAAGTAGTTCTACAAATATTGGGTCACACAGCCAGGAAGTGTTAAATGTCTGAGGCCAGATTTGAACTCAGGCCCTTCTGACTTCAGGGCTGGTGCTCTATTCACTACACCACCTGGCTGCCCCTCTAGGAATACTACCATTTGAAAAATAGCCTAGAATGTGTTCTGAACAATGTGCCTTGAAAAAAGGTTGATACTAGAGAGACTTGTTCTCTAAAATATCAAACAAGGCATTTGCCTCCCTCCACTCTCCCATCACTACTTTCTTGGCTCAGGATGGGATTTGAACATTTTGTTTTCTAACTCTGAAGGTTTCAGTGGAATATGTTGAGGGCAGGGAGTGGGGATGTGTGTGTGTAAGTAGGGTTCATGAGGTGAATGAGACCCTAGAAAAAAAGACCCCACATCCTGGTTACTAGGTGGGCCACAGGGAGGAGCATTAACTGAAGAGGGCCTTAATTGCTGTATACAATTGGGAGCTCAAGCTATTCCCTGGGTAAACTGGAAGGAGCACTGAAAGGATTATCTTGTCCTTAAGGGGTCCATTTTATTGTCCTTAAGTGGGCCTTGGCTGCAGTGGGCTCTTGTTTGAATTTCTCGCATAAACAAAATTATCATGATCCTCTAGTTACAGTATCCAGGCAGAAGGCCAAGCTATAAATGTCAACTCGAGGTTTTTTTTTCTCCTATAAAAGAATATACTGGTGTCCCACTTCTTTGCTAACTCCTTTTAGGAATTTAGCCCTCTTACCAAGCATCACAATAGGGGTTCATTAGGAACTGTACACCTTATGGCAGCAAGTTCTCTAGGAACTTTGCCTGCCTTAAGCTAAGCATCTTTCCCCTTGTTAATGTCTAAACTCCCTTTTGGAACCTGGTTGCCAACAGCATAATAAAATATCTGCCTCTTGATTTGGAGATAGTCTAACCTACATATTTTTTAAAGACACTTCATGACACTGAACTCCAATATATTTTTGGGGTTCAAAGACTAAAAAGGATATGAAGGACTTTAAATGCTAAACAAATTTTGTATTTGATCCTAGAGGTGATAGGGGAATAACATGGTCATGTTTTAGGATGTGATTTTTGATAGCTGAGTGGAGTAGGGAGAGACTTGTAGACAGCAAGGCTACTACAAAATAAAGGGTGTTCAATAATGTAAGATACATCTGAAAGCTCAGGAAGTGGGTTCATAAGATGAAACACCTGGATCTTAGACTTCTTTCTAATCTTAGTGGTGGTAGGATGGAAAAAGAACTTTATTCTTCATTTATTGAGCAATGTCTGTCAGAGATAATTCATTAATAATAATGAGCATTGCTGCTTGGAGGGAGAGCCAAATTGACAAAGGTTCCCTGTTAATTGGAATTCTTTCTCTCCAGGCAATGTCTTCTTCCATTTAATAGTGTTCAAGAAATAAGACAAAATAATTCAACAGCAAGATAAGGCAGTATAAAAGATGGCCTTTAACAATTCAAATAGAACTATAATAATATTAATATCTGTGTATCCTTGGATAAGTAGCTTCCTTAAATCAATTATTTTCTCTTTAGTCACTACTTCTGCAAGGATTCTTAATCTGGGATTTATAAACTTTTAAGAAAATATTTTTGTAACTATTTTAACATAACCTGTTTTCATTTTAATCCTATGTCTTTTATTTTGTTAATTAATTTAATCAATCATATTGATTTATTAATTATATTATTTGATAATTATTAATAATTAAATCATTGTTCTGAAAATGGGCTTATAGGTTTCTCCTGATTGTCAAAGGAGTGTTTGATTCAAACTAAATTAAGAACCCCAACTCTTAGGGTTCCCCTTTTAATCTGGTCAAAAGTAAACTTAAAGAGATGCTTCTTTTAAACTGGATTACAAAGATCCTTCAAAGTTTAATTTGGTTATCATAAACTAGTCCTGAGTATAATATCTGATCATTAATTCTAGGATCTCACTTTTAATATGACCTTTCTTAAAGCTGTGTATAATTAGCAAGAGACATTACTCTCATTGACTTGTAAATATAGAATTCTCTACACTTTAAAACAGCAAATGCAGCCCAATAATAATTGCAGATACTGTGATTTGAGCATGATCTCTCAGCTTGAACAACAACAACAAAAATGTCCCAGTCATACTCTTAAAAAGTCCATTTTACAATTTCTAAGGAGGAAAGATGGAAATTAGGGAAATTATCCAACAGTTATCTTTCCTTATATGTCTTCAGTTTCCTTCTCTACATTTCCCCAAATGTCTCTGGAACTCCATGTGTCTACCTATCAAGAAGCTCTGACATCAAGCCAATATCTTATTTGTCTTGGATTTCCAAGAATGCTCTCTTATCTTATTGGAGTGCATTATCTAATTGGACAGTTTAGCCCATTAATGCAGAAGGGAAAGTTCCCACATGGTTGTCTAATGCATAAATGATGTGAAGCTTTCCCAAATCACCTATAGCTATTTCATTTGGGTTCCTTTCACTAGTTCAGTAGCCTTTTGTAATAGCCCCAACTAGTGTTCTCTTTAAAGACTTTCCTGCGCATTCCAGATTGAAAATGCAATGTTCTTTTCATTCCAGATTGAAAATGCAATGTTCTTTTCATTCCAGAACTATCCCGTTAAGTCAGTCAGAAAACAAGCATTTATTGATTTTTATCTCTATGACAGGAACTAAGCTAAGTGCTGGGACTACAGAGAAAATCAAAAACATAACTCTTTTTTTTTTCTTTTTGCTGAGGCAATTGAGGTTAAGTGACTTGCCCAGGGTCACACAGCTAGGGAATGTTAAGTGTCTGAGACCAGATTTGAACCCAGGTCCTCCTGACTTCAGGGCTGGTGCTCTATCCACTGTGCCATCTAGCTGCCCCAAAAACATAACTCTTGCTGTCAAGAAGTTCACATTCTAATGAGAAGACAAATGCAAATACTACAAGCCATTGAACTCCCTCAACTTCAATTTTCTCATCTGTAAAATGGGGATAATAATAGAATATCCTTAGTGGGTTGTGAAGATCAAATGAAATATATATAAAACACCTTGCAAACTTTAAAATATTATATAAATGCTGTTATTGTTGTTATTGTTGCTTTTAATAATGCAGATGCAGGTTATATACACAGCATAAATGTGATGGAATCCTTACTGTTGTCTCTAGTCTTGAATCCCACAGAAATCACTATAGCAACAAGCAGGTCTGCATACTCTGTGACCACACCATTTGGTTCAGGTATACCACAGAAATCAGCCAATAAGAAAGTAGCAGCAATAGGATGCAGAGCAGGATGTTGGACTGAATATCACAGAATGGACTTTCCCTAATGGAATTCCTGAGCACTATCCTTCTTTGCTGTCCTGTAGGTGAACTTATGATGAAGTCAGAGTAGTTATAATATCATTATCATACAATAATACCTGCCCAACGGGGCTTTTCTATATGCATTCTGGATATCCACGCCTGCAGTTTCACCAAGGCTTTAGAACCTCTCCATGTTGGCAAAACCCCAAATTTACTTATTTTGTGATATAATCAATACCATTTTCTCTATAAAAATATTTGTCCTGCTTTGTTAGGTTGCTGTCTTCCTTGAGGAGAACCTGCTGATTATGTAAATCTCAATGAATGCCTTTATTTGATTTGAAGATAGTCTGAATCCTGAATTCTTTCGGATGACACCACAAATCACTTGCCAAAATCCACAAATAGAAAGTAATATCAGGGAAAAAGGATAACTAGCATGGGAATGGGATGTAGGGGAAGGCCTCCTGCCAAAGGTGGAATTTGAGCCAAGTCTTGAAGGAAATCGGGGAAGCTAGGAGGAGGAAACAAGAAGCAAGAATATTTCAGACAGGGGTGCAAAGGTGTGGTTCTTGGACATGCTGTTATGTGTGAGGAATAGCAGGTAAAATGGATTCAGACACTATCTGTGTGATTATGAGCAAGTCATTTAAACCTGTGTCCTTCAATTTCTTCATATATAAAATGAATTGGAGAAGGAAATGGCCAAGAATCTTTGCCAAGAAAAACCCAAATGAAGTAATGAAGAATTGGAATAACAACATATTGATCTAGAAATCATTTTCATAGAGATGATGATTAAATCCATGGGAGTTGATGAGATGCCCAAGTGAAATACCATAGAGAAGAGAAAAGGATACAGGCAACTTTGGGGGATATCCATGTTCAGTGGGTATGACCTGGGCAGAGAGCAAGCAAAGGAGACTGAGAAGGACTCATCAGATATGTAGGGGAAGAATAAGGAGAAATAAGTATCAGTAAAACTTACATATAACAGAAGATGATGATCAACAGTGTCAAAGGTTGCAGGATAGTCAAGAAAGATGAGCAAAAAAAATCCATTGGCAACTGGGAGGTCATCAAAGAAAGCTATTTCAGTTGTTTTGATGAGGCTGATACTTCATATGTAACACCCTATTTTTTTAATGGCTCATTTTAAATTAGGAAAGGCAAGATAATGATCTCTAAATTCATATGTCTTAGACTTTCTAAAATCCTTTAGTGTTAGTTTATTTTAGAGAAAAAATTATGAGCTCAGTCACCATCACTTTAAGCTCTTCCTTATGAAAATTCTTTACTTTATGTAGAGATTCTCTTTTTAACTTTATATTTATATCTGTCTCTAGCTAATGCCTGCTTTCTTTGTGGTTGAGTCAAAATTTGATTTACTGGAAACTTTTGGGTAACAAAATAAAAATGATTAAAGTGTTACACTTGAAGTCAAGAAGATTTGAGTTAGCATCCTGGTAGCATCTCTTTCCCCCCATGTTCATACTTTATTGAAAAAAAAATGAGGTCATTCATCAAGCTCTCCTTCTCTATCCCACTCCAGGTCTCAACATTAGTTACTGGGTCACCCTGCGCAAATTACTTAAATTTTATATTTGTATAATGGAGATAATCATTGTCCCTATCTAGCAGGATTTTTGTGAGCTAACCAAAATAGGGATCAAATAAGATAATATTTGTAAAATGCTTTGTAAACCCTAAGTGCTTAATAAATGCTAGTTATTCCTATTATTGTTATTGTTGTTATTATTTCCACAAATAGGCATCAGGAATGTAAGCTGGGAAGAGCCAAGGTTTTCTTGGAGCTTACCTTAGCTCATGTCTTTCTGATACCTGTTGAGCTAATGATCCTCTTAGATACCTCTGTTCTTCTTAACTCTTATCTCTTCTCTTGATACTTCTCTTATTCCTCAGGAGGTGCTAGAAAGTCACATTTACCCCAGTTTTTGGAATGAAGGCCTTCTCAATGCCCTTGATAATTTAAAAATGATCTCTGGGGTATGGTCAAGTTTCCTGGGCCTGCCACAACAGAAGTCTTGTTCAGAAGTCATTCACATTTAGTCTGAGGTCTGTAACTAATTGTGTATTTTATCACTTATTTTAAAGGAGGGTATGGTTAAATAAATCAATCACTCAGGGTTATACCTTCAGGGCAGAAGTGAAGGAGGAGATAGTGTGGGAAGATTGTCGAGTGATGTCAGGATGGGGGAGAGAAGGAGGGATTGATGAATGGTATGAGAAGGTGGGGGGAGGAAATGCTACCAGGAGCTTAAGAAAGGATGGAAAGGTTTAGAATGGCTACTGGCATGAGTGGGATGAAGGGGTAAAGGGACTGTCTTGCTGCCTTGAAGGACAAGTTGAGACTATGTAGGATAAATTGATAAGATGATCCAATCTACATGTTTCATGATTTTCTTCAGCTCTATTCAGCATAGGGGTGAAGGAGGCAGATGGCAGGAGTAAGCATGGTTGGGGTCTTTCAAGGTCATTATCATTGTTGATAATTTGAATAAAGGTCAAGAGTAGAGACAATATAGGGTTGAATGGATTCACCAAAGGGGGGAGGAAGCAGCTAAGGAAGGGGAGAGAAAATAACTGATGATGAGATGTTATCTGGGAAGGAACCAAAATAACTCTGAGGATGGAGACCAGGGTTATGAGTCATAAGGCTTAGGAGAAAATGGAAGAATAAAAGATTTTGATCAGATAAAAGAATTTTGGAGTTCATGAACATGGAATCAGGAGGTAGTTAAATCCCCGTGAATGACAGAAAGGCATTCAGGGATTAACATACTAAATATATATGTGTACACACATACCTTTATATATGTGTGTGTGTGTGTATATATGTATATCTTTCTGTATATGTATATATATCATTCTCTCTCTATATGTATCTTTCTCTCTCTCTCTCTCTATATATATATATGTTTTTTATTTATTTATTTTTGAGGGGGGGGGCATCCTGAAGTGTTACACATTCTTTACTCTGAATTACAGACCTCACTGGTTGCATTGGTTAATCCTCTTCTTTGGAGGTAAACCCAGTTACCTTAAAAACCCTTTTTCTTCAATCTCCATGGCAACTAGATTCTTTTTATACTGAGACATACTAACTCAGGGATGGAGAGCTTGATTTTTGGCCCCCATATGGGGGGTCAACAGTATCTGATTATGAAAGTTTTGGGCAGTTTCACTGTGGTTTTGGTTTTTGTTATTTTGGAGGCAATGAGGGTTAAATGACTTGCCCAAAGCTAATAAGTGTCTGAAACTGGATTTGAATTCAGTTCCTCTGAACCCAAGACGATGCTCTATCTATTATACCACTTAGCTATACCTTTAAGATGTTTAATTTTCTTGTCTTTTTCTTTTTTTTTTATTTGCAGAAGTTTAAACTCCAACCCACCCTGAAAACAAAAATACTATACCAAAACAGCCATAATTATAATATCTAGTTATCTAAATAAAATAAAATTTTAGGGTAACAAAAGGGGAAAAAGCCTCAGTCGTACATTGCTCTTTTCATCTTGACTGGTTTCCCAACATAGTATACCTAGAAGATGAAACAGGTGCAGAAATATTGTTGGGTTATTTGGAAAAGATTTCAAGTTTACCAGTCACTGCAGCAATACCATTTCCCTATTAGATCACTGCTGATCCTGTGTTATGCTCTGAAATTTGGGAAGAAAGTAAATAATCCAGGCTGCTGTTAGACTAACTAACAGAAGTTGAGGAAGAAGTAAGATTAAAATTGTTATGTCTGAGGTATGAAAAAAGAAAAGGCCTTAACTTTGAATCTGGAGTTAGTCTCAGGCTGTTGTTTCTAAACTGCCTGGTCATTTCTGGGGAAGAATGGCTTTGGACTTTATTTCTGAGGAATGTCTTTCCCCAGGCTTCATTTTTAGGATTTTACCAAAAAAAGGGGGGGAAAAGCCAAGTTTGTTCATGGCCTGTTTTTATTAAACTCTTTACTCTTGTTCCGGTGAAGCTTCCTGTCTCTTATCCTTAGCAAGGACCTACAGGTAACTGCCTGGGGCTAGAAACAGCAATAATAGTTTTTAAGACCAGATAAAAGGCATTTGAAAGGCTACAAAATTTTTGGTTCTAGTTTTTAGGGGAAAATATCATATTTATCATTTCAATATAAAATAGAAAGTCCCTTTCACATTTTTAAAAGATTGTGTGTGTGTGTGTGTAAAATGCTCACAAAGTGGTCAGAAAAAAAGTGACATAAAGACACCCTCAAGGTCTCTCTTAAGAACTTTAAAATCAATTTTATGACATGGGAGACAGACATCAGACTGCCCAGCATGGTGTGCCATCATCAGAGAAGATACTGTGCTCTATGAGCAAAGCAGAACTGAATTAGCCCAAAAGAAATGCAAAATGTGCCAAGTTAGAGCAGCCCCCCAGCTGTTCCTAGGAACTCTTTGTGCCTGACCTGTGGCAGAGCCTTCCAAGCTCCTATTGGTCTGATGAGCCACAGTCGTTCTCTGTAACTCGACTGTAACATGGTCCTCTTGGAGTACGAAAGACAAGGTAGATTATGTGTGTCTACATCCTCCTGGATATGGCTCACATGAAAGCAACTCTCTTCCATCCTCCCTTCTCTTAGGGAGACTGTGACTCCTTCCAGAAGAGGACTAAGAGATGGAACCAGAGGCTAGCCAATCTGTTCTCTTAAAATAAACAATATTGGGCTAGAATTATATCTATTCATCTCCTTAATTATTGTTCATCTAGAAGAAAAGAAGCATCCTATATAGCCAAAAATTGATACTCTTCCTACCAAATATCAGTCTCATAATGAATTCATAGCAAATAAACCCATTTATCCACTCAATAACAAATAGAAATCTGAGAAAGAAAATAGATGAGAATATCAGAGTAAATGAGATCTCTCTTTGGGAATGATAAATCTCTGTTCAACTAAAAAAGATTGTTCCAGATCTCCCCTAAGGGGAAATTTCTTGAAATCTTTAGTGTAGTAAACTGGAGGTAGAGATGTGATCAAGATGCTGACTCCGGTGCATTTTTACTTCTTCCCAGAGTCTTGCTTTCCCATCAAGGACCTGAAGAGAATTTAGAACCACTTCTTTTTTTCCCCTCAGAGCTGGATACCCCAAGTCCAGGAACTTCCCTTCCCCTCCCAGGCTCTCACTAACTCACAATGAACATTGAATAATTAATGTCCACCAAGAATCTCATGCAAAAGAGATTTGAGTTCCCAGCTGTATATATTTTTATTACATTATAAATAGGGAATAGATCAATAATTTTTTTTTTGCTGAGGTAATTGGGGTTAAATGACTTGCCCAGAGTCACACAGCTAGGACATATTACATGCCTGAGGTCAGATTTGAACTCAGGTCCTCCTGACCAGGGCTGGTTCTCTATCCATTGTGCCATCTAGCTGCACTCAGACAACTAATTTCAATGGTTTAGGGAGCTCTTAAAAAGGAACTCCTGCTATCAATTCAGTTTGACACCTTATCTGCAATTTAAGAGTTACCTAGATAATAATAATAATAATATTAACATTTATAGAGTGCCTACTATGTGTCTTGCCTTGCGCTAGGTACTTTATAAATATTATCTCATTTAATCCTCACAACTCTGGGGATTTAGGTGCTATTATTATCCTTATTCTGCAGATGAGGAAACTAGGCAAACAGAAGTTATGTGACTTGTTTAGGGATACACAATCTTAAATCCATAACCTAAATTGGATTTGTGTGAGATGGAAGACATGGACCTAAGTTTTCTTGGGTCCAAGGCCTCTTGGTCTCTTGATATGATTTGTGGGTGCCATCATGATTGTTGAGGTTGCTTTCTCCCCTGCCAGAGTGATTTCTTTTTCCTCAGAATTTCCTGGCATATCCTATCAAGGTTACTGGATACTCCAGAGCTCATTAATGTCCTTCCTAAGAACTGAAATCAATACTTTAGAAGTAATATGACTAAGGCAGAGAACAGTGGAAAAATTTCCTCTTTTTACCTGGATATTATACCTCTCAATATCCCATTAATGTTTTTTGTCCACCATATCACCCTGTTGACTTATACAGAGATTGTAGTCCACTCAGATTGCCAGATAATTTTCAAATGAACTAGCCACATACTTGAATCCAAGTATAACAAATAAAATTTTATTTTCCCCCATTAAATTACATTTTATTAGATTTATCCCAGGATTCGAACATGTCAAGATTTTTGAGTCCTCTCATATTCCAGCTTATATTCTCTCAGTTATAAAAATAATTTAATAAATGTATATTTTATTCATATACATATATGTATATATGCATATATATATATACATTTGTATATATAAATGAGGGGAATAATAAAACCCATTGACATTAATTCCAGACTTAACACAGCTATGAGCTTTCACATTGTACTTTTGTTGCCTAAAATCCCCACATTAATATTGCACTAAGGCCTGTTTTTTCTTTGAATTATTCCATATTCTCCAAATCTCTTTTTACCTCTGATAATTCTTATTCCCTCTATATAATTCAATTCTTATAGCCACTAGTTGCCCATCTGTCTTACTCAAAGATCCCTGGATTTGAAATTTGAGTAAAGGGAGATGGATGGCCCAGAAGAAAAATTAAATGAGAAACTGTAGGCTCTCCCTCTTACCAAATGGAGGCATTGGGAAGTCTTAGTCTTTGCTCTCTTTTTCCTCCTCCTCTCAGATCATCATTATCATCTTCTTCTTCATGATGTACAAATTTCCTGTTTAAGAACATGTAATGGAACTTAACAGGGATAGAGAGTAGCTGGAGAGAGATGGAAAACAATTTTTGATAGCTTCTGAATGAATTCTTAGCATTTGAATCAATCTTTAAATCAACCAAGTAAAAAGTAAAACAATTCTCACGAATTAGATTGAATGAATAAACCACAATTGTAAGTGTAAGAGGATGGGATACTGCCTCTTGGGAGTGCATGATGAAAAAGAAGGAAGTCTGTCAGTCAACCAGTATTTATTAAGTGTCTATTATGTACCAGGCACTGGGCGAAAAAATAGGAATATGAAGAAAAATAAAAGACAGTCCTCACTTTTGAGGATCTCACAATCAAAAGGGGAAGACAGTCTCTCAAAAAACTTACATGCTAATGGAGAGACAAATAATTATCCACAAACATAATAAATACAAGATAAATTGGATATAATTTTCACAGAGAAGGCACTAGCATTAAAGGGGTACCAACAAAAGCTTCTTTTAAAAGGAGGATTCACCATTAGGTAGCTCACCTCAAAATTTAAGTTGAGACATAAAACCAGAGAAGCCAGGATAAAGAGATAGAGAGAAAATAGGTTCCTACATGTCTGCCTGGAGGACAGTCAGTGAAATTTTCCAGAGTTAAGAGACGTTCAAGGAATAGAGTGCATGCACTGGAGGTGGAATGAGACTGCCAGGTTATATAGGGGGATCTTATTTGAGGAGATTTTAAGGAAATTTGATGTAAAAGCTAAATAGATTAATTTATACTTGATCATGGAGGTAATAGGGAGCTGTTGAAGTTGATTGAAGAGGGGAGTGACATGTTCAGATTGCACTTTGGAAGGATCAATTTGACAGATGATTGGAGGATGGACTGCAATGGGCAGTCACTGGAGGCAGGGAGTCTAACCAGCAGGCTTCTGAAATAATCCAGGTGTGAGTGATAGGAGCCTTTACAATGTTAATAGCAGTGTGAGAGAGAAAAGGGAGTGTGTATGAGAAATACATAAAGTGGAAACCACAGGACTTGATCATTGATTGGATAAGGGGGGATGAGAGTCAAGGATGACATCTAGGTTGAAAACCTGGGTGACTGAAGAAGAGAAGAACTTACATAGTTTTAATAGAGTTGGAAGAGGGAAGAGTTTGGAGGGGAAAAGTAAAGAGTTCAGCTTTGGACGGCTCAGATTTGAGATATCTGTGCAAAATTCAGATTAAACTATCAATAATCAATTTTTGTTAAGCACCTAGTAGATACCAAGCACTACACTAAGCACCGGGGATAGGAAAAGAAGGAAAACACAGGTCCTGCCCTTCTCAAGGAGTGAAGACAACAAGCAAATATGTACAAATAAGCAATATATCAAATAAAAAGGAAATAATTTAAAGGGATAATTTATAAATTTATAAAATTAAAAGGGGTTGGGAAAGCATTATAAGAATATAGAAAAGCCTGAAAAAATTGTCTATTACTGAATGATAGTGTGGTGCATCTTCTAGTAAAAATGTGGCAATAACTGAAGGCTACCTGGCCTTGGGAGGAATGTAGCTGGAAATGATATATTTCTTCCCCTGGGTTATCCTACCCCAGTTTATTCTATATGACCAGGATGACAGCTATAAATATTTCTGGCTGTCAGGCCTCTTGGTCAGTGATAACAGAGTTTCTGAGACTAATGAGCAACAATAATGAGGTACTTAGAGTTGACGCAGGCACAAAACAAAGTTGGATGTCCATTATTTGACCTAGTGACATTTCAGGCCTAAAATAATACCTCCAAAAGGTTCCCCTAGAGAATTATGAGTATTGCACTTGTGTACAAAGTCAGAACCAGATCACTCTTCAACGCTACCTTTAAGCCATAAAATTAGCCTGTCAGTAACACAAAGCACTTGATTTCTCTTAACTTTTTTTTTAATAAATGTATTTTTTTGCCCCTGGTTTTTTGATAACTTCTTTTGGAACTTAGCCCTCTTTAGTGGGAATTACATTATAATAAACTTTGCCCCTTGACTTGGAGATGAGTCAGAGTCTGCACATTCTTTTGAGATATCTTATGACACCAGTCTAGAACTTTTTGGGGTCCCCCTTGAATCCTAACATCCTGGCTTCTTCCCTCCTGTCTACAAATGTGCTTGTATCTTACCCATCCTCAAAAAAGCCTCCACTGATCCTTCCATTCCTACTAATTATCATCTCATAGCCCTTTTTGGCCAGACTCCTTGACAAGCCTACCTAAAATAGGTTTCTCTATTTTTTTTTCTCATTTGAATTTTAACCCTTTACAATTTGGCTTCTAAGCCACTCACTCTAAGAATGAAACTGCTCTCTCCAAAGTTAAATGATTTCTTAATTGACAGATTTATCTGTTTTCATTCTTCTTGACCTTTCTGCAAGCTTTGCCATTTTTTGATCATTTGTTCTCCTTGATATTCTCTTTTATCTAAGATTTGGGGATAGCAATTTCTTGCTTCTCCTACCTATCAAGTAGCACTTTTTCAGTCTTTTTTCCCCCTGGGTTTTCATTCAAATCATGCCAGTAGTAGTGGGTGTCCCACAGAATTCTGTCTTGGGATCTTTTCCATTTTCCTTTTATTTTACAGCGATCTCATCAAATCCCGTGGATTCAGTTACCATCTCTGTACTGATGATTTTCAAATCTACCATCCTGTCCTAGCCTCTCTGCTGACTTTTAATCTGGTATCTCCAACCACTTTTCAGACATTGAATGGGATGTCTAGTAGATATCTTAAACACATCCAAAACTTAATTCATTATCTTTCCTCCTAAATCTTCCCTCCTGCCTCCATCTTCCTTGTTAATTTAAAGAGCAACACTATCTTCCTAGTTCCTCATGCTTGGAACTTGATTCCTATTTCTCATTACCCACCTCAACCCCTCCCCCAATCCAATATGTTGACAAGGTCTATTGATTTTACCATTGAACACTCTTGGTTATGCTATCAGATACTACCATCATCATCTCATGATTACACTGTTTTAATATCCTGTTGGTGAGTCTGCCTGTCTCAAGTCTCTCCCCTAGTCCAATACATCCTCGATCTTAACTACCAAAGTGACTTTTCTAAAGTAGAGATCCAAATGTATCACCCCCCCCACTCAATAAATTCTAATGGCTCTTTATTGTCTCTAGAATAAAACATAAAATTCTTTCAAAAAGAGAGAAGAATGAACAGATACGAAGTTGGATGTGTTCAATAGGGAAAGAATAAGGAAAGGAGAGAAGGGAGTCACTCAAAAGGGAAATAGGAGAGAAAGAGAAAGAGGGAAAATTTAGGAAGAGATTAGTACTAATCAAAACAAACTTTAAGGATATACAAAAATGTAATTATTTTGATGGCAAAAAAGTGGAAAATGGGGGAGTGGATGTCCATCAATTCCAATTGGGGAAGGACTGAACAAGTTATGTTGTATAAATGTGATGGGAATGCTATTTTATTGTAAGAAATGGTGAAGGGAATGGTTCTATCAAGGTCATACAGCTTTTGCCAATTGCAGGTAGGTCACAAGCTCGTATGGGTTAATAATGTGACATATAACAGCCAAAAAGTCTTACTCAACTTTAGGCTGTGTAAATAGGCATGTAATATTCAGAATGAAGGAAATAATCCTTTTGAACTTTTCCCTATTTTCCCTATTTTCCCTATTTTAATTCCCAAAATTCCCAATTTGATTGTTGTGTTTAGATCTGGGTAACATTTTAGGAAGGACACTGGTATGCTAGAGAAGATCCATTCCCTTGTGGCAGGGTCTCCAGTCCCCTTACTATCATGTTTTGTTTTGTTTTGTTTTTTTGTTGTTGTTGTTGTTTGTTTGTTTTTTTTGCTGAGGCAGTTGGGGTTAAGTGACTTGCCCAAGGTCACACAACTAGGAAGTGTTAAGTGTCTGAGCTCAGATTTGAACTCAGGTCCTCCTGACTTCAGGGATGGTGCTCTATCCACTGTACCATCTAGCATCATGGTTGCTTTTTAAGCCGATCAAATGTAAACCCTCTTCCATATATGATAATCCTTTAAGCACTTGAAGAATTTGGAAAACCTTCAGAAGAAAGTCATAAATATGATTAAAAGGATAGAGGCAAGAGGACAAACCAAGATGAAAGAAAACTGAGATGTCAGCAGGTAGAAGAATCAGAAGAAGGATGATTTGCTAATTTCTTGAGAAGAAAGTGACCAGGTGTTCACCAGAGGAAAGAATAATTGAAAATGGTAGAGCTATAATGTTCAGGGCTTAAGAAAGAATTTTATGACATGAAAGATTAGAAAAGGTTATGGGAGAATATTGTGGAATTATTTTCTGGGACATATTTTTGTAAATGGATTTGTTTTATTGCAATAGGTAAGCATGGGTCAGGCTGAAGCTAGAGAAATGATATAAAATTTAATCTTGAGAACATTTTGGGAAGACAGTAGAGTAAATCAGAAAATTTGAAGCTCTCCAGATTTTCTCCACAAATAAGACAAAATTGTATCTCAGGATAAAAACATAGAGCAGTTAAAAACAAACAGGAATTGGATAGAACAGAAGTCCTTCTGGGACAATTAGAGAAGATCTGGAAAAAAATACCAGAAAGAACATTCTGCCCAAATGAAATATAAATATCTCCAGACTAGTTCCACTGAAGCAATAAGCAGAGAGTCCTGGGTTAGCTGAGTTGGGAGGTAGCCTTGGTCCCTGCCACAGGAACTTCCCAGACAGTGTGGGGATTCAGGTGTCTCAGTCAGAGAATATTGAGGGAACTTCTGTTAATAAGAAATGCCAGGCCCATCTGTGCTCTGAGATGTCCTCATGAGGGACAAGGAACCAACACACATTGGGTGATTGCCGAAGCTGTGGGTGAGGAATCCTGGTGGCTACAGACACTTGCAGGAGGATGGATTTCTTAGTTTCAGGTTTTAGGCCAAAGGGGAGAACTAAAGGAGGACCAGAGGCACCATCCCTACTACCACAGGAAGTGATTACACTAAAATGCTGTTATTAAAAAGAAATGAGTGGGCAAAGGAGAAAGAACCCAACCATAGAAAGTTATTATGGATTTAGGGGAAGACCAGAGTTCATCTTCAGAGAAAGATATCAAAGTTAAAAAAGACTCTCCTATCCCCAAAGAGTAATTTTAATAGTTAGGTGCATAACAGGACTTCATAGAACTCAAAAAAGACTTTTAAAATCAAATGAGAGAGACTGAGGAAAAACTTAAAAAAAAAAACAATCGAGGCAGCTAGGTGGCACAGTGGATATAGCACCAGCTCTGAAGTCAGGAGGACCTGAGTTCAAATCTGGTCTCAGACACTTAACATTCCCTAGCTGTGTGACCCTGGCAAGTCACTTAACCTCAATTGCCTCAGCAAAAAGCAAAAAAAAAAAATCCAAGAAAAATATGAGGTGAAAGTCAATCAACCAGAAAAGGAGATTCACAGTCTTAAGGAAGAAAATGATTCTTCAAAAATTAGAATCAGTCAAGGGAAAGCCAGTAAAGTACAAGAGACCAAGAAACAATAAAAGAAAATATAAAGCATGAAAGAATAGAAGCAAATGTGAGACCTCCTAAGAAATTCAAGAGATTTACAGAAAAATCAAGGAGAGAAACTTAATAATTGGACTACCTGAAAGCTACAATCAAGAAAAGAATCTTGATATTATAATAAAAGAAATAAAGAAAATGTCCCTGAAGTGATAAACTAAGAGAAAAAAGAAGAAATAGGAAAAATCTACCAATTATGTTTTGAAAGAGATCCTATAAAGAAAAAACTATAAGAACATCACTACTAAATTTTGATATCCCCAGATCAAAGAGAAAATTTCATAAGTGACAATAACAACAAAAAACAATTCAAATATGCTGAAAGCACAATTAGAATCACAAAAGGCCTATCAGCAGCTACAATAAAAGATTACAGATCTTGGAATATCATATACCAAAGGTCAAAAGAACAAAGTTGTGACTGAAAATATCATATTCAGCAAAAGTAAGCATAATACTGAATGAAAAAAAAAGGACATTCAACAAATTGCCAGATTTTCAGGATTTTGTGGCAAAATCCCTGAATTTAATAGAAAATGTGACATATAAGAAACAAGAGAAATATGAAGTAAACATCAAATATTACTTTCAAGGGACTCAGTAAAGACAAACTAAAACTATGTTCTATATGTGGAAATGGAAACTATATCTCTAAGACTGCAATTAGTAATTGGATAGAAAGATTGGGATAGATTAAATATATGATTCTTTTTTATGAATTTTTTTTCAAAATACATGCTTAGATAATTTTCAATATTTACCCTTGCAAAACCTTGTATTCCATTTTTTTCTCCCTCCCTTACTCCTCTTCCTCCTCTAGAAAGCAAGTAATCCAATATATATTGGATTAAACATGCAATTCTTCTCTCTATATATTTCTGCAATTATCATGCTGCACAAGAAAAATTGGATCAAAAAAGAAAAAAAATGAGAAAGAGAACAAAGTTCAAACAAAACCAAGAACAAGAACAACAGAAAGTGAAACTACTATGTTGTGATCTACACTTAGTCCCCACAACCCTTTCTCTGGGTGCAGATGGCTCCATCCATCATAAGACCATTGGAACTGGCCTGATTCACCTCACTGTTGAAAAGAGTCAAGTGTGTCAGAATTGATTATCATATGATCTTGTTGTTGCTGTGTACAATGTTCTCTTGGTTCTTGAGTATATGACTCTAAAAAGCAAAACCACGTAGGAAATGATAAAAACAGTAATCATGTTATGTGAATAATGTGTGAAGGCGAAAACCAATACTGGAATTAGATGGGGAAGGAGGACTGGTAGTTCTGAAATCCTACTTACCTCAGGAGGGAATAATAATAATAATAATAATAATAATAATAATAATAATATATGTGTATATATACATGTATATATGTGTATATATACACATATATATTTACATACATATATGTGTACCAAGAAGGTTATGGCACCCTCAAAATCTATAAAAAATAAAAGGGGGAGGGAATAGGATAAGGTGGGGTATAGAAAAGGATGTAGATGAATAGGAATGGGATAAAGGAGGGAAAGGATAGGGGAGAGCATAAGGAAGGTATTCTAGTTGGGGTGGGGAGAGGAGAAAGTTTAAGTTACAATGAGATAAGCTAGAAGGTAGAAGAATCAGGAAGAATTAGAACAAGAGACATATAAACACAATAATAATGACTGGAGTGGGATTTTTTAGAAAAAAAAGCAGGAGCAGTAATCATTGACATTCACAATTTTTAAAAAGTTAAAGTTAAAATAGACTCAATCAAAAAAGAAAAAATAAGAAAACTACACTGTCAGCCATATTAATATTGTTTTAGACTATTCAAAACAACTAGATTGTATAAGGTCGGAATAATGCTGTGGCATAGGAAATGATGAATTGGTAGATTTAGAAAAAATAGAAAGACTTGGACCTAGGAAGGAGGAAGTTATCCACCTTCAGAGAAACAGAGGACGAATCAATGTAGTATAACTATGTAGATGTGTGTGTGTGTGTGTGTGTGTGTAATTATAGGTACTTCTCTATATATGCACGCATTTGTATATATGTGCCTATATACACACACAAACATAAATACATCTGCACTTAGCTGTAGCCTACTTAGGAAAAATGGGGGGGAGGCAGAGGGAGAAAAGGGAAAAAAGGAAAGAAAAAAGGGATAAAAAGTAAAGAATATACAACAGAGAACAAAAGAAAACCTATAAGGAAGCAAAGATGGACAGTTCTGAATAGAGTGTGTTCTATTATTATATATATACTTTCTTGAAACGGAAATCTATTGTTACATATTTAGAATCCTCTCTCATACTCATGACACTATTTTTTTTTCTTTTTCTATTTTTTTCTACTTTGTGCTTAAGTTTTAAATAAATATATATATTTAAAACACATTTTAAAATTAAATATAGTCTTTAAGTGATTTGCCAAATCATAATTGAGCTCCGTCTTCCCAACTGAAGAAAATATCATTTGTTTTCTCAGTTAGAAATAGTGTTATGTCTTGAAAAACCCTGGAATTGGAATTGGAATGTCTGTATTTGAATCTTCTCTGTAGCTTTCTAGCTACATGATATCGGGGAAGATGTTTAATTTCTTTGTAAAATGGGGGTGATAATGCTTGTGTAATATTCTCAGTGGGAAGGAGAGGGATAAGTAGCACATGTGTGTTGAGTTTTGGCTTATTCAGTGCTCAATCAAGAAAGCAGTAAACATTTATTAAGCACCTACTATGTGTAAAATGCTGGAGATACAAAGAGGCAAAAGATAGTCTGTGCCCTTGAGGAGTTTACAATCTAATGATCTATGTGCACAAGGTATGTGCTGTCACAAGTAGCTCACTGAATTATCATGAAAAAAAACATTTTGTAAACTTGTGAATGTATAAATGTTACTAAGGATGATGATGATGATATTGATGTACTTCCTTCTGCTAAGTAAAGTGAGAGATAAGAATAAAAGATGAAGGAGAATGGAACAGTTGCCACAGCATGAGAGAAGGGAAAATGTTTTGATTTTCAAAAAAATGAAGAAATTATATTTTGCAAGCTTTAAGATCAGTGAATGAATTAGACTTTGTTTCCTAGCAAATTTCTACAATGTGTTGTTACAGATATGGTGAATGAGTATGTACAAAGGGAATATTGATCACTAAGGACTTGCATGACTTCTTTAAGAACAGATTATTCTATGCTATTCACCTGCCTAGAGAGAGGCAATAAACAACTTAGAAATGCAGGTTGAGACTTTTCTTTTTGGATATGGCCAGTGTGGGAATCTGTTTTCCTTTGCTGTAAAGATTTTGTTTTTTATTTTTCTTTTTAGAGAAGAGGGAGGTGGGAAGAAGCTAGATTTTTATTAATTGAAAAAAATAAAGTTTTAAAACAGAACAAGTTATGAATTTAACCTTGTTACCATATTTTGATAGTTACAAAACTGATTAATTAGATATAGTTGCTTTAGATTTTTATTAAGGTGCAAGAGAGGAAGAATGTGGTTCTCCTCCTACTTCTCAGTTTAATTGACATAACAGAAGGTCCAGAATGTAATCACAAGATGTTAATGATGTCTATTCTTGGATACCTTTATGAGGTATTAACATCTTTGACTGAGTCAGAGGAAGGAATAATAAGAAATATCTGAGTAAGCAAATTGAGCATACCTGTGGGGGCTTTAAATAGCTAGAACCTGGAAGAATTTCTGCCATTTGAATTGGAGAATAGGAAAGATTACAGACCAGAAGCTTCCAAAGGAGATCTCTACAGGGAGTCGAGAGAATTCTCCTCTCCTCCCTTTACTACATCAGCTATGTAGCTTTGGGAGATGCTATTGAATCAGTAGGAGATAATGCAGTAGGACACACTAGGGGCCAGAGACATACATTCTTGACAGATGGAGATACAAAGAAATAGTCACCAGAGAAAGGAAATAACTTCAAGGAATGGGACCCCTGCTAGCAGAGACCTAGTTATCATTCTCAACAGATTGGGGAGAGCTATGTGAAGCTTTATGAAGAGAGAAAGTACTGTAGGGCCCTGAAATCCTAACTTGTGAGTTGCCTTTGCCATACCTTGTACCTTACTAAGGTACCTCATTAACATTGTATACTGTTTTAACCCCCTTTTCCTTTGATTTTGTTAGTATTTATGGGAGTGTGCCCTACATTCATGGGGCAGAGGGAATGTTTTTGTAACTCCTACTCTTGCTATATTTTTGAGCAATTACCTTTAATAAGTTAATTAAGTCTATTGATTGTTAATTGGAAGCACGATGGTGGGGGCTCACAAGATGCAATAATGTGAATAGCCACTGGCAGGATCATCCCTAGAATCCAATATAATATCTTCCTTCTGGAGAACCCAATCTGCTTGTCAGAGAACAAGTTAGTAGTCCAAAGGGTTGGTACAAAAACATGACAAAGATTGGTGGACAAGATATAGAGAAGTTGGCCAGATGGTAGTTAAGTTAGGGAAACTGACTATATCCAAGGATTATTCATTAACAATTCAATATCAGTTTGGAGGAGGTCTTCAGTAGTATCTCAGGGATCTATGTTTTGCTAATTAGTATTTTTATCATCATCTTAGATGAAAATATAGTTATCACAACTTGCAGAAATTGCAGAAAATTAACTATATTAATACATGTGTACATATATGATACATTATATGTAATGTTATATGTAATATATACATTGTAAGCCTAACACATAGGTGTATATATAGACATATATTGAATGATGAATTTTTGCTTTGGGGTTATTCTTTTTATTCTTAACAGTCTAGAACATTAGGTTGAACCCAATAAGATGAAATTTAATCGACATAATTGTAAAGTCTTACACGGATTTAAAATATCAAGTTCACAAGTAAAAATAGGAGAAATATCTAGATAACAGATTTTCTGACAAAGATTTAATTTTTTTTAGTAGACTACATGCTCAATAGGGGTAGTTTTATTATTATATTGTAATCAAAAAAGTGAATGTGACTTTAGGCTTCATTGAAAAGCAAAACTGTCTAGACCAGGGAGATGAAAATCCTACTGTACTCTGCTCTGGCCAAGCCATATTTCTAGTATTGTCTTCACTTCTCTGTTCCATTTTTGGAAAGATTTTGATAAACTAGAGGGTTTCTAAAGGATGATAACTAGGAAAGTGAAATATTTCAAGATCATACCATATGAAAATCATTTAAAAGTTTTGTTAATTTCATTTTTCATCAGTTTATAAAAGTCCTCAAAACTGTTCATCTTTATAAAATTGATATTGATATATAATATTGATATTGTATGCATATGTTCTTCATTCTGCACTAGTTCAGATAAGACTTTCTGTGTCTTTTTGAAATTAAACAATCTCTTGCTTTAGGAGACAGATAGTCATTTCAGTAATGTCCAACTCTTCCTAACCCCATTTGGGGTTTTCTTGGCAGAAATACTGGAGTGGTTTGTCATTTACTTCTCCAGCTCATTTTACACATAAAACTGAAGCAAACAGGATTAAATGACTTGCTTAGGATCACTCAGCTAATAAGAGCTTAAGCTCAAATTTGAATCAGGTCTTTCTGACCCTAGGCTTGTCACTTTATTTACTGTACCACTCAGCTGTAAGAGATAAATTTGAGCTATTATGCAATAATTGCATATGAAGAAGCCGAAGTTTACAGAAAGTAAGTGGCTAGTTTGAGATTATGCAGCTAGAATGAACTTTATCCATTCTCAATCAACTATTTTCCTTATCCTAGGTTTGGGGCAATTTGAATATTAGTCATTTTGCTTAGCGTTTTACTTTGGGGCAGCTAGGTGGCTCAACAGATACTTACTAGTCATTCGACCCTAAGCAAATCATTTCGCTTTTTGCCTGCCTCAGTTTCCTTATTTGTAAATAGGGATTATAATAGAGTTTACCTCCTAGGGTGGTTGTGATCAAATGAGATAGTAATTGTAATGCACTTAGCATAATATCTGGCATATTATAGATGCAATAAAAATGTTAACTACATTATATTATATGTTAACATTATTTCATGTGATCTTCACAATAATCAGTATTTTACTTTTTAAAGGTGAGGGGAGACAGACTCAGCCAGGTTCACTCTTTGGCTTGTGGCAGAATTGGGATATGAACCTTTGTCTGCTCTCTCAGCCTGTGTTCTTCATATTAAACCACACTGCTAGCTTTGAGACTGCTGGCAAGTTGGCCTCAGAAAAGAACTTCCTTCTGTACCAAACATTCAAGAGAGAGAGAGAGATTTTGGTGAGTAGTAAGAGAGAGTAGATTTTCCTTGGTTTGGCTAGTTTCTCCAAAGGGCACCGATTGCAGGCCACTAAACCCTTTCTTCCTCTGTGATTTCTGCCTATTTCATCCTATAGATCCTCTATCATAATTCTATCAATACATGGGAGAGCCTTGCTGGATTTTTGCTTGTTTTAGCAAAATGACCAATTAACAATTTATTCTTACTACTTGAATAGGCTCCTTCCTTCCATTCATCTCTTCTGTAATGTGCAACCATTCTTTGTGGCCAAGACTTGACTCAGACATGAAGTATATGGAGAAAGGCTTTTATTTAATTTCTTGCAAGAAGTGGATGTGTAATTCCTCAATCAGCTCATATAGAAGTAGAAAAAACTCTTGTATTGGTTAGTCCTACCCATCCCTTAGAGTCCTGGTTGGTCAGGACCCTTTTGGGTCACAATTCTTCCTTACAGACCCTCTACATACTCTCCTTCTCATGTCCCCCCTCCCCCCCTCCCTGATCATGTTAATGAAGCTTAATCTCCTCCTTGGGAGAAATCAGTACAAATGAGGTTAATTAAGCATGCAGAGTGGCCAGAGCACTGGAGCTGAAGCTTCAACCCGGTGGGATTGAATGTCTTGTGGATTTTGAATTACCGCTGGCCAAGATAATACAGACCCTGGGTTGACTCCCCAGTCCTTTATTCTTATAGCATTTCTGGAAACAGAACCTTGTCATCCCACTATTCCTTACACTGCCTTACTGCACCTTCCATAGAGATGTTTGGTTGTCCTTCATTCTTGCAAAGGACATCAGTACATTAGAGTCAATTTACTGTGTCTGACTGTGGCAGATTACTGATACAAGCTCGGAATGTTCTTCCATATATCTTTTTTTGGAGGTATAGTGGGGATGTGATACAGCTGGTTGGTACTGTGAATAGAATTCTGGACCAGGATCAGGAAGAGCTGAATCAAATCCTGCCTCAGACACTTAACAGCTGGCAAATCACTTCATCTCTGCCTGCCTTAGTTTCCTCAGGAGTAAAATGGGGATAATAATACCTAATTCCCAAGGTTGTTGTGAGGATCAAATAAATGTAAACCACGGAGCAGCCAGATAATGCAATGAAGGACCTGAATTCAAATTTGGCTTCAGACACTTAACAGTTACTACCTGTGTAACTCCTATTGACTGGCCAAAAAAATTTTAAATAAAAAATAAAAGTACCTTGAGAATCTTAAAGTAATATGTAAATGCTAGCTGTTATGTATAATTTTATCAAAATGAGCCTCAGCTGGGGGTGTAGCAACAATGCTATAAGACTATTATTGTTTGTCCTGTTCCCTGTCATCAGGGAGGGATGTGAGTGAATTGGATTTAAGAAAGGGAGAGCTGTGCAAGGTCACTGACCGACTTTCCCCTCCAGAGACTGATATAGGCCACGAGGACTGGAGATGGCCCTGGGTGAAATGGGAAATCTCTGCCTTTTTAAGCTAAGGTCTTGTGACTTCCTCCGATGACGTTGAGAATCGGTTGACTAAAAGCAGCCTTTTGTTCTGCCAGTTTTAGCCGGGCAAGTTTCACAGATAACACATTATCTCTTTGATCTATGATTGGTTGCCCTTTTCCGAGAAAACCGTGTGTAATTGGATTTAAGTGAGGCAGAATTGCAACAAGTCTTCAACTTCATTCTCTCTTCCAGAGTCCCTGAAAACCAAAGTCATGATGACGCTGCTGGCCCAGGGATTAGTGGACCACCTTGTTATCTTGATGTCTGTCCCAGCTTTAAGCCCTCCACAATGTCTGCTTTGGTGATCCTGGGGACAAATCATCCTCATCTGCCCATTCCCCTAGGGGAAGGCTTCACTGGCTCGGGATGGACATCCCTCTAGCTCACCCCCTGGGTTTGAGGCCTATTGGCAGCCTTCAGCCTGGCTTAGCCCATCTCCTGAGATGGTTTACCTCGTGTGGCAGCTGTGCTTGCTGCAGCTTCTTGGAGCCATACATAGGCCTTGAGTGTGCACCAAAGGTGGATGAGCAGCCCTGGAAAAGGCTCAGCAGGCCCCACCTGCTGAGTCAATTTGAGCTGCTCAAGCATTGTCTATTGATTATGAGCATATCTCCCAATTAGTCCATAAGGCCATGGAAGGCTTGAGCCCCAGTGCCCTCTGGTAGCACTTTGCTATTCTCCTGTATCAGCTACCTAAAGGGTGAGGTCCCTCTGCAGTAAGCTTCGAAAAAACAAAATTTTTCTCTAGGGCAAGATTATAGTTTAACAGTCTCCTAAGTAGTTGATAACAAAGTAGATCAGACTCTTCTCTCCTTCCTCCCTTTCCCCCAAGTTGGCTCAGCTACCCCAAAAAACTGAGAAAAAATGTATTTGTTGAGACTCTACTGAGCCCCAAAAGAAGTGATTGGATGGGGTGGATTAGTTAAAAAGACATAATTAGTTGCAGCTGGGGAAAGGGGTTGGCTTTCAGGTGTGGCTGATCAGCCCCTCTCCGTCAATTAATGTAATTGCTCAGCTGCCTCTAGTCATCTTGGCCAGAAAATCAGAACCACCCCAATAAGGATTTCCCCTACTCTTCTTTCCCTTGGAGACCAAGTCACTTCTAACTTTGACAGGGAGAGGGAAGGCCTGGAGAGCCATTTCCTGGGGAGGGACTCATTCCAAGCTGGTCTTTTGTTTAAATGAAGCTAGTGACCCAAGTTAGAGTGATTCACAAGCAGATGCCCCAGGTGCTAGGGAGTGATCGTATTATTCAATCACACTTTTATTTGAAATGGGGAAGACTTGTTTTTTGAGCTAGACTGAGAAATGGGGTTTGACAAAATGGAAAACAGAATGGATTAAAGAGTAATATGGTTTACTAATGATACAACATAATATTAATATTCCTCAATACCCAGAGAAAATTCCCAGAGGAGACTATATCATACCAAGAAGAGATCCCAGATCTAGCTCAGAAGAGTCTGAGAGGGATTATGCACTTAGATTATGATCTCCGGTACTCAGCCAATGGGGCACCAAGGCAGAGAATTGGATTTCCCATATAAAAAATGACAGGTATTGATTCCAATAGTTCCTATTCTATGGGATACCCACCTCTGCAGTTGTACAAAGACTTTTAATTTCATCCCTCCCAAATACAATAGAATTGTTTCTCACAGTAGCAACAACTGTGTGATCCATAACTGAACAGAATTTTAGTTCTATATTCTAGCTCAGTCTGGAGCCTGTAAAGGGAATAACCAGAGCAGGAATCCCAGAACAAAGGGGATCTAAATCTAAGAACAATCTACAGAAACTCCAAATGGCGAAGAAGCTTACAGGCCTTTTGGTCAGACCCAAACACACATCAGGAACTTGTAGAACTGATACTGATGTGGAAAAGCAACTTTAATCAGTCCATCCGACCTCCATGGTCAGAACTTTAATCATCCATCCTATAAGCAGAATCCCTTAGACTGTCTTGTTTGCCTATCTAAAAAGCATACCCTAGGTCCTCCTGTCTCACTGTGTAGTTGGTCACATAGATGCACATGTGAGTTTGTTCTCCACTAGGACCCACTTCAACTCCCTAAATCCAGCTCTTACTTCCCTCCCCTTCTTTCTTCCGATTTAAAAAATTCCCAAAACACACTGCACAGTAGAGAACAAAAGAAAACCTACAAGGAAGCAAAGAAAAGATGGGTAGCTCTTAATACAATGTTTACTATTTATTATATAGGCTTTTTTGAAATGGAAATTTATTGCTTTGACTCTTCTCTTATGTTCTGTGTGTATACCAACTTTTTTTCTTTTTCTTTTATTTATTTGTATTTAAATAAATTTATTTAATGTATCTAATGTTATTTAATATATTTAAGTTTAAATAAGTAAATTAAAAAAGAAAAAAAGAAACTCCACAATGAAAACTCTGAAGAACAAAAAAGACAAAATCCAGAACTTCTAGATTAAAAAAATTAGTGGAAGCACTAAAAATAATGAAATCAAGTACTGAGAAACCATAGTCAGCATACATAAGATTTTGCAGTTACACAATAGAAAAACAGAGAGCCTGTAATATTAAATTCCAGAAATTTACTCTCAAGAGTAACATCCATCAAAACTGACTACAATGTTATTGGGGGCAAAATCATCTTTAAGTAAATGAAGAACTTCTAAGAATTCCTGATGAAAAAATCAGAGCTGTGTAGAAACTTAGAAATTCAGAGGTATTAAGATACATAAAAAAGTAAGCAAAAATGCGAAATTGTAAGAAACCAAAGAGCATAAACTATTTACACTCTAATAGACAAGATAATAATATGTCCTCTATGAATTCTATTATCATTAGGGGTAATAAGGGAAATTTAGTTAGATAGAATTTGGAATAGTTGTATTATGTCATAATGATTTTAAAAGAAAGATGGAAAGAGTAGGGAAGAGGAATGAACTAGGAGGCAGGGAAGGGAAAGGAAGATTAGAGAAAATTATTACATATAAACAAGGTACATAAATAGCCCTCTAGGTTAAGGGAACAGCTGACACTTGAACTTTACTCTCATGTAGTTATAGGAGGATTACACATACATACACATATATATATGTAGATACTTGCACACACACTGTTGGGCACAGTAATACATCCCACTCAAGGGAATTACCCTCTTTTCTATTCAGCTCATTGGGAAAAAGAGACTCTTAATTCTAGAGGGGAATGGTTGAGGAGAGAATTGAATACTTTTTAGAGACAGAGACAATCAGAGAGACACAGGGATAGAGAGGCAGGTAGAAAGAGACAGAGAAAGAGGCAGAGAAAATGACAGAGAGAGAGAGGAGGAGGAAGAGGAGGGAGGAAGGAAGAAAGAAGAAATGTTGAGTGGGGGAAAGAAGTATTTCAGTCTAGAATAATCTTAAATTGATTAAAATTAAATATATTAAAAATAGTTTCTAGCAAACATGCCTAAACAAAATGTAATATTAATATTTTTCTTATATAGAAGTAAGTGTTTGAACCTACATATCTTAGGTTTTACCTATATGTAATCTTAAACAGGTTTTCCCAACAACATGATGACATATTTTTCTACCAATCTTAACATTCTTTGTAAAAAATGGGATTTTTTTGCTATAGTCATTATTTTAAAAAATGGATATCTATTAATAGTTTAAAAGAATTATGAGTAACATTATTACTAATGACATATTTTCAGAAAATTTGGACCAAAAAACAAGCCCACTGCTCATATCATTAATATAATTAATAATAATATGAAAACTATTTGGGTTTATCAATGAATGCCTAATACATTACTTTAATTATATGCTTAAGATTTATATAGTTATAAAATTATAATTTCACTAATTTGAATATTATTTGAAATTTATTTTTATGGATTCTTTTATGAAAAGTAAAGATGAACAATATATTTTAATTTTCATGGAAAATGGAGGGCATCGCTAAATAAAGTTTGGAAACTACAGTCTTCAGGTATCATTTTTAGATTTTTATATTCTTTTTTGCTTTTGAAAATAACACCTGGAAAATATTCTCTGGTCAGGGTAAGAAGAGGAGGGAACAGATGCCATAATTGGACATAATTAATTCAGTTTTGAAGATGGTGGGAGAAAGCTAAGATACTTTAGGTTTCTAAATTGAAGAAGTCAATTATATTAAACACACACACACACACACACACACACACACACACACACGGGTTCAATGTCTCAAGCCAAAAGTTAAATATTGGTGCAGATTTAGAAATTAGTGAAAAGAAAAAGCTCTGGGTCAAGGTCAAGGTCCTCTGGGAATAATAATATAGATCCTACCTCATTGTTGTGATAAAAATGATCTATAATGTGGCAAGTTCTATGTAAATATGAGTTATTATTTCTCTAAGAAACCTGTAGTATGATTCACTAATCAACATTTTTATTTGTGGACTAATAAAGAAAAAACTTTATATCTTTGGGAACAAGGAAGAATTAGAATTCAGCTGTAATAACTATGAGTATATTTAAGCAGAAATGGTGTTATAATGGATGAAATACCGAGTGACCTAAATTCCATTCTCAGATCCACTTAATACCCTGTGATGTTGTATATTTCTATCTTTATGATTTTCTTCTTAGCTCAAATAAAGTAATTGAAAATGCAGGAAGTTCATAGATGTTCTGAACATAATTGAAGCTAGATAATAAATTGAGGCTCATATTTTCTTGTTAATGATTTCTTAAACTCTAAACTCTAGTTTGATTTTCTTTAGTCAGAGCCAGCTTACTGTTCCATTGTCATTTTTCAGACTTTCATGAAGTACTAATGATTGGTCTTGGTGACACATGCTCACTATACATTCTGTATTGATCTATTCCCCTAGCAATCACATATTCAGTTCCTGTTGAAGTAGGTATAAGGAGCTAAGTTAGGTCATGAATATCTACCATATGTTCTCAATCTCTTCTTTCATGGGCAACTTGTGTCTAGCTTTTTGTCTAATTATAACTCTAAGCAAATATTTCCTCAGGAAAAATTCCTTTGAGTTATTATAAACATACAAGGGATGAGTTAGATGTCTAATTGGAGAATTCTTTTTTACTCTTGTTCCGAGTCTATAGTTTCACCAAAGCAGAACATTTCCAGTGGAGAAAACTCTTTCCAACAATTCAGATGAATGACTCATCTCAGTCTTAGCTGCTTGGGGCATTGAGGAATTAAGTGGATCACCTAGAATTACAATCATTTATATTTTAAATACAGGAGTTGAATCTGGGTTTTATAGATTGCAAAGCTTGCCTTTGGTCATAAACAGCCATCGATTTTTTGTCTAGATTCTTCTGTGTCAGTCCCTTATTCTGCAGCCCCTCTTGGATCACTTTGCCCACTTCTAGGATGACTGGCATAATGACATTTCACAGTCTCTTGGTCCAACTTGTTGTGTTCTTTGTGATGGGATGCTGTTTGTTTTGACCAGCATCCCTTTTCTTAGAAGTTTCCACATCTCCTCTCTTCTGACCTCCTTGAATTTGCCCTTGGCCATATGGAATCCTTCTTGTGCATCATGTTCTGGTCATGCTTCATGTAAGAGGGAGAGAAGAAAGAGAAGAGCTGCACTCTAAAAGGACAATTTTCAAAAGAAGACAATTAAACTACAAGCACCAATTGAAAACATTTTAGAAATCATTAAAAATACAATAATGTAAATTTTAATAGCTCTGAGATATCACCTCGTAATTATCTAGCAAAAATGTCAAAAAAGGAAAACTATTTTTGTAGGCATTTTTGAATGATGGTCACACCATTCACTATTTGTACAACTAACTATAAGCTGTGAATTGGTTCTATTGTCATAGAAAAGAATTTGCAATTATGGAAAGAATCATTTATATATTACACTACTTCTATTCTTTCTGCTATTATACCTTAAGGAGATTATTGACAGTAAGAAAATCTTCATGTACAAAAAATAGTAAAGTTAGTATTTTTTATAGTAATAAGCTACATATACAAATGTAATGGAATATGGTTGTGCCATAAGGAATGAGAAAAATAAAGATTTCATAGAAATCTAGGAAGACATTTGAAGTGATACAAAGTGAATAATATAGACAACTACTATGATAATATACAGTCATTGCAAAGCGACATCAAAAATAGAATCTGATCCAATGGTCAGTGTTGTAACATAGCAAATTCTTCTTTTCGGGTAAAAAATAGTAAATTATCAAGTTGGCAAGTGACATGTAACATCAGTCACAATTAGAATATTAGGCAGTTCAATTTTGTTGGGAATGTTTGAGAAGTATCTGTTATGTCAAAATAATATTCACGAATATAACAGAGAAGTTCTCAGCCTTATTAAAACAGATTACTCACTTTCAGTGATCTATATAGGTATAAATGATAGTGCTAGAAGGTACCTAAAATACTATAGAATATTTCAGCAATTGAAAACCATAGGAGAATACACTTTTCTTCATTGATACTTTATTTCTTGTGAAGAATGTAGAAAAGAAAAATTTGACTTGGAAGGTAAATTTGACTAAGAAAAACAATTGACTTGATTGAGAAACTAATGTTTGAAAATAGGATTTGAACTTCTAGATAATGGCTTAAGATATGGGAATGAGTTTACAAGCCAAAGGCAGGGTGTACCTAACAAAGACTGGAAGTACTTAAAGCTAAAAAGGCTGCAGGAGGAAGAAACCTGCTTACATAAATATCCCAAATAGAGAGTCACCATAAAAAGCTACTTACAACGAAAAAAGTAGAGTCATCCAGAAATCCACAAGAAACAAAACACAAATGAAGAATCAGTGTAAAATTCCTACCCTCACGCATGTCTACACAATTGGCCAAAGGTTAGTTAACAAGCAAGAGGAACAAGAAATCTTATTTCAAGGAGGTACTCGTCTCTATAGACATTACTGAGATTTGGTGGGATAAAATCCTTGTGTGGAAAATCTCTCTGGATGAGAATACCTTAGTCAAAAGTAAAGTATAGATAAAATCAGAGATTAGCATGGTACATTAAATAATAATAATAAAAATGAACAAAAGCAACAGATTTATATGAGGAAATCCAGGTAGCAGGGTGTATAAGGATGTGGTGTATGAGGATGTATGGCAGGGGGTATGGGATATGAGAGCATGGTGAGTAAAGCTCAAAAGAGGGAAAAACAAGAGTGATTTTTATCATTGGGGTATACTTTTAAGGCATTTGGAGAGAAACAAGAAATATAGATAAAGAGCTTGGGGAGCAGGTCATAAGACTGTAGTGACTGGGATTCCAATTATCCAAACATCTGTTCAAATTTTCTCTCTGATAAAGGCTAAGTACCAAACCACTTTTTGTCTTAACAGTAGTTTCATCCTGCACAAGGTGGAGGAATTGACAAAGGGAAATTCTATTCCTGATCTAATTTTTACTCCTTGTTGGGGTGCAAATGATAGGAATCCTGAGGGAAAGTGAACTCTCCCTTCTACAGTGTATGATAGAAGAAAAGAAATAAAGTCATAGTCAGACACGCACTTTAGATTTTGCAAACAAGATTTCAAAGGGTTTGGAGGAAGGTTGGTAGGATCTTACAGACTAAAATTCTATCAGAGAGAATAGCCTAAAGAAAATGGGGAATGTTCAAGAAATCTGAAGACACAAAAAAGGAATTCCAAGGAAGAGGGGAAAATGGGATTTGCCTGAAGAGATCAAAGTAGATAGGGGTAATTAATCAACAAATTTAGATTTTATAAAAGAAATATGCAATATATAAGAATAAAAGCCATTCCCCAATTGATAAATGGTCAAAGAATATGAACAGGTAGTTTTCAGATAAATCAAAGTTATCTACAGGCATATGAAGAAATTCTCCAAATCATTTTGATCAGTGATCACACCTATGGGACTTGACAAAAAGGGAAAATAATAAATATTGGAGAAGTTGTAGGAAAATTGGGATACTAATGCATTGTTGATGGAGTTGTGAACTGATCCAACCATTCTGGGGAGAAATTGGGAACTAACCTTAAAAGGCAATCAAATTGTGAATATCTTTTGATCTAGCAATACCCCAACTAGATCTGTATCCCAACAAGATGATAAAAAAGGGAAAGGAGTGCAAAAATGTTTATAGCAGTCCTTTTTGTGGAGGCAAAATGAAGGAACACCTATCAATTGTGGGATTTCTGAACAAGCTATGGTATATGAATGTAATGGAATATTATTATACAATAAGAAATGAGGAATAAGCAGATTTCAAAAAAAATCTGGAAAAACTTGTACAAACTGACTCAAAGTGAAATGAGCAGAACTGGGAAAACATGCAGTGTCAGCAACATTTTGTGACAACCAACTATGAATGACTCACCTCTTCTCAGCGATACAAAGTACAAAGTTACCAAGGAAAATGGGGGTATTTATATCCAGATAAAGAAGTGATGAACTCTAAGTGCAGATTGAAACATATTTTTTTCACTTTATTCTTTTTCATGGTTTTTTCTTCTGATTTGTTTTTTCATTTACAATTGTGACTAACATGGAAATATGTTGTATATGATTACACATGTATAATCTATATCAAATTGCCTATCATTTTATGGAGAGAGGAGGAGAATGAGGGAGAAAAATCTGAAATTAAAATCTTGTAAAAATAAATGCCCAAAATCATCTTGACATGTAATTGGAGAAAACAGAGTACTATAAAAAAGGATGGATTGGATTGACTTTGTCCACTGCTCATCAATAAAGATTTTCTGCATCTTTCAAAAAAAAGAAAAAATATATATTATATACGTACATATATATATAATATATAGTAGAAACAAGGCCTAGTAACAGAAAATTAATATAAACAGCATGATCCCATAAAACAGGCATGAGTCTAAATGCAATGAATGCAGAAAAGCAGTCCAAAGAGAAGGTATGAAAAGAGAGACAAAGGGGGAGTGAGAGAGAGACAGAGAGAGGCAGACATAAACACAGACACACAGACACAGAAAGATAGACGCAAAGAGAGACAGACAGATGGAGTGAAAAAGAATGTATTAAGAGCTTATGCCCCAAGCACTGTGCTCAATTCTGGGAATACTAAAGAGTGATAGTGTTCCTTTTCTCAAAGAGCTCAGTAATTGAAGAAGACAACATTTGTAAGAACATAGTTACTGGATGGCTAAGGAGAAGGGCAGATGATGAAGTCCAAGGGTTCTTGGGGACATTCTGATAGGATCTGGGTGGCAAGGCTTCAAGCTAGGGCCATTGGGGAAGAAGGGGTTCCATGTCAATCTGGTGGGCTCAGCCTTCTGGCAGCTATGGTAGTCTCTGGGGGGAGAGAAAGGCTTAAAGTAAAGGACCACCACCTAGGATCTGGTTTATATTGTGTGCATTCATTAATTTATTAATTGGACAAACATATGTGGAACATTTACTATTTGTGAGACACTGTTAAGCTGAAAAGCTTCTGCATTTATGCTTCTATAATTAGATTCATCAAGGCTGCCAAGCACTGTCAGCATTATTGGGTTTACTATTTTTTAATTTTTGTGCCTTTTCATAATGGCTACAAAGTCTTCAGGAAGTCATACACAGGAAATTAGACACAGGGAAATGTCATTCATTCAGATTCCGGCCTGCCCTCACCATGAGATTGAAGTGAGATAAAAGTCTTAAAAATCACCATGCTCTTCCAGCAAATTCACTCTGTGCTTTTCTCCCTCTAATTCCTATTACTTTTTTAGATCAAAAGAATGTCATTCAGTCTTATGCTTTTGGAGCTTATGCATAATATGTGAGGAGTGAAAGTTGTGATCCACTGCATGGCTTGTCCCATCTCCTGTTATTTCTGGATTTGGCTAATTTCATGATTTTCTGTCTCCAAAATCAATGATTGAATGAAGAAAAGATTGACTAGATTTCCAATCTTAGAAAACTTCACCCCCTGACCTTTTTGGAAGAAAGGCGATATTATAGGGTTGATTCAGCAGAAAGTTTTGAGTTGTTGCTCATTCATCTTTAAAGTAATGGAAAGCAGATTTAAAAGCCCCTACACTCTTGTTTCCCTTCTTCTTTTGGTGAATTTATTTTCTTCATTTATGCAAACTTTTAGCATCTATTAAACTCTAGCTCACATTTTATTTCCTGTAATGCAGATTCTAGTCCAGGGTGGGAAAGAGTTCGAGTGCACTATTGATCACATGGCATCAAGAGAAACAGTCCATAAAATTGGAGACAGATGCTCAGGGAGATGGAAAGGTAGGGAAGGAAGATAAAGGCAGTAATTCCAGAAGAAAAGCAGGCAATAAAGAGCAGGTGTTTCTATTCTCTTTCCCTTTGAAGGAGAACTAATGGGAATAAACAAAAAGGTTGATTTAAATCAAAACATTAATACAATTAATTTCCTAAAAAAAGGAGGGTCAAGGAGACTAAACAATTTTTAAAAATGTGGCTGCTTCTTGTATTATGTTCACCCAAACCCAAATGGTTTTTGTATTATGTTCATTGTGTTGTGGTTCAGTTGTTTCAGATTTTTCATGACCCCATTTGGGGTTTTTTTGCAAAGATACTGGAATGATTTGCCATTTTCTTCTCCAGCTCATTTTACAGGTGAGGAAACTGAGGCAAACAGAGTTAAGTGACTTGCCCAGATCACAAAGCTAGCCTCCAAGAACAGATTTTAACTCATTCCTGATTCCGGTCTTCACACCTGCCCAACCTAAAAGATATTCAATTGCCAACATGTATGATGCTGAAGGAATTATAAATGTAACAGCATAAAGGAAGGAAAGAAAAGAGTTATACAAATCAGTGGTATCAGGGAATAATTGGTTATTTCTATTTCATGTGGTCAATCCCAAATAATTGTTCTGGTATCCAAGTTGGGTTAATTTGCTGTTCAGTTTAGGGGTAGTGTTCAGTTGGTCACAAGAGACTAGTAAAGTCACTGAAATAGCTAATTGAAATATAGTGAACATCTGTCAAGCTAAAGATGCCAGTGGTAAGTAGTCTGGCAGGGATATGTAGAAGCTCTTTTCAAATTTCAGTCCCAAATGATCTGGGCTCTCACTGCTGCTCAGCAAACCTCCTGGACAGTCCTCATTGATTTCTTCTTTTATTTCTTTTATTGATTTTCTTAATTTTTTTCTTTTCTGTCAAAGAGCCTGTGGTACTCCTTATACTGATAGTTGAATCACAGGATTTATAAAGATTTTAAATCTTATTTCACAAATGAGAAAACTGAGGGTCAGAAAGGATGTGACGTGACAAAAGTCACGCAGGTTGTTAAAGCAAATCTGAAATTAATCCTATGCCCTCTGACTGTTTTCATTAAAATGCATTATATTGTTGCTCTTATATCACTGAACCATTTTCACTCTTTCATTCATATATCTTTAAGATTCCATTTTCTTTACCTCTGATTCATCTACCTACAGACATACTCATCCTAAAAGAAGGCACCGGGTTCAATTTATCTAGCCTTCCAAATTATAATCCCGTTTTCTCCTTCCTTTTATCACTTAATGCTTTACTGTTTATAATCAGACTTTTACTATACTTTCCCTGTTGAAATTGATCTATTCAAAATTACCAGTGATCTCTTGCTTCTTTTCTTTTCTTTCCAATTAGTCCTTCATATCCTTCACTAGTTCTTCTGTCTTTTCCCAACTCCTTAATTTTGTTATTCTACAAAGTTTGGTCCTTGACCATATTCGTTTTTTTAAATTTTTTTTTTAAAGAACAACAGCTTTTTCTTTTCTTTTCTTTTCTTTTTGAGACAATTGGGGTTAAGTGACTTGCCTAGGGTCACATAGCTAGGAAGCATTAAGTGTCTGAGGCCAGAGTTGAACTTAGGGGCTGGTGCTCTATTAATTGCATCTAGCTGCCTTCCCCTCCTCCCCTTTTTTTCAAAATACATACAAAGATAGTTTTCATCATTAATCCTTGCCATACTTTGTGCCCCAGACACTTACTAGGCAAGTCACTTAACTCTGTTTGCTTCAGCTCCTCATCTGTAAAAATTAGTTGGAAAAGGAAATGGTAAACTACTGCAGTATCTTTGCCAAGAAAACCCCCAAATGGAGTCATTTCAATCAGATGTGATTGAAGCAACTGAACCACAATAACAACAGCAGGATTTAAAGAGGGCCTGCTCAAAGATAATAACAGTGAAGTTAGGAAGGTGGGATGGATCTAAGAGGTATTGCAGAGGGAGAATCAACAAGAAGTGGAAATGATTGGTTTTTCCCAACTTCACTTTTCTTGGGGAAAAAAGGTTTTGAGAAGAAAAATAATACATTTAGGTTAGAAGATGCTGAATTTGAGGAACTGACTGGAAACCCAAAAGAAAATATCTATCAGAAAGTTCTGAATACAAATCTGGAGTTCAGAAGAGAAGCTAAGATATAGATTTAGGTGATATCTGCGTACTGGTAATAGTTGAAGCCACAGGAATAGACGAGCTTTCCCAGCACTCTATCCACTGTACCATCTAGATAAGTATTAAATTCATGTTCTGGAACTTCACAGTGCCAGCAATTTGACCTTGGCAACTAAGCCAAAAACTGTTGCATGCAAAGGGAAGGTCCATCTCTATTGCTTTAATTAGACATTTGAGCAGAACTGTCTTAAAAAGACAAATAAAAACCAAAAAAGCCTCTCCACACCTCCAACTTTTTCACTATTCTGCAATAGCTTTTTAGTTGGCCTTATTTTTACTCTTTGCTCTCTCTAATCCATCCTTTGTTTCCTGATGAATCTTCCTTATTTCAAAGATCTGATTGATTCATTAGTACTTTCCAAAAAAATAAAAAATAAAATTCAAAACTCCTAAGGATTCTAGCTGTCCATAACCTAGCAAAGCTTGAACTATAGAGCTTCATCTCATGCTATTCCCTATTCACATTAAAAATAAACAAATGAAAAAGGCCTGAGCAAGAAAGCCATTGTCCTGGTTGAAGTACAAAAGCTGAGGTCAGCAAGCCAGATCACCCACTCAGATTCTCATAGAAATGAGCCCAGGAGAGCTGACAAATTACATTGACCAGCTTTGACCTGCCTCTGAAACTTTTAAAAATGGTGCTGTGACCCTAATGGCTGAGTGTAGATGGAATTTAAAAGGTTCTTCAACAAGGAAACTGTGTAGGACTTGACATTAATTTCATGAAAATTACCCAGCCTGTTTCTGACAGCGGCCACATAAATTGTCACCAATTTGACTCTATGACATATGGAGCAAAGTGTTCCAGAGCTCAGAAAGATGGAAGATAGAGATTAATATTCAGCCACACATGGCTGCCAGCACAATTAATCTCTAATGAATTTCAATCCTATGCTGTAGCTGTATCAACAAAGAAATGAACCGAGAGTGAAGGCTGAATAGAAACCCTCCTCCCCACTGATGTCTATGTAGAAAGGTTAGAAAGAAGAAATTATTTCAAATTCAAGCAGAGAATGGCATGACTGAGAGTGCAAGAACCTCAGAAAAATGCCAAAAACCACACTTGAAGCTCCCCTCGAAAGATCATGAAAGTAAAAATACTGTTGCTGCTCACACATTTCACTCTGGCAGAACCATGAGAAAGTCTGACAATTAGGATTTTTATATGTAATTACAGATCTTTACCAATATGTAGGCATCATAGAGTAATTGAATGAATTAAAGTTTCTTTCAGAAAGTATTAATATATTTTTGTCCATTTGTAAATATAGAACACTTGATAAAGTCTATAATCTCCACTCTACATATGTAGATTTTCTTCCTACCCATCTTTCCTAGACTTCTAAACAGTTTCCATGTCCAGAGAAAATAAAATACATTGCTGCAACAAAGATAGTGTCAAGGAAGGAGAGAAAATAAATTCATGTGGTGTACAGATGGTTCTCTCAGTGAGAAGAATAACCTCAGAATAGGATTTTTCCCCAAAGAGCAAATTGTGGCATGCATGACATAAACAGAGTAAGTGGATAATCTAGCTTTCTTCCTCCTTCCCCATGGTAGCCCTCTGCCTTTAAATGATCAGCAGCAGAGATAATTTATTTAATTATAATATTATATATTTAATTATTAATTAATATATTAAAATATAATATATAATTAGCTGGTGCTGAGTCCCTCAATGTGGAGCCCCATAATCACTCTGTTGATTTGTGCATATCCTAAATGAGGTGGAAATGTGACTATTATGCCCTGTTCTCTATGGTTACCAGAGAGTCCTATTCCTCAGTTGGACTTCTTTTTTACAGGATGATGTCACTTCTTCCCCAAAGGTGGGAGTTGTCTAGGTGTATATTGATTTGATGCTCTATCCAATCAAAATGAGCATTGAAACCATGCTTGCCTCACACTAGCAAAGTCTGCCTTCCTTATGATGGTCTTATTTATATTCAATGAATGATAGTCAAGTGGCAACTGTAAAATGAAGTTAGTTCCCTCCAGAAGCAGACTCAGGCTAGGATTCTACCTTTTAGCATAGAATCCATAAGTCAATAAGCAGGACTTAACAATCTGAGAACAGACTATTGTTCAGTAATTCAGCCAATGGACTCTGGCAAGCCAAGATCTTCTATGTTCCACTATCTCTCAGTCTGACCAAACTCATGTTCATTGTTTCCATGACATTAACTATCCATCTCATTCTCTACTGTGCCTTTCTCAATTTACCTTCAATCTTTTCCAATATCAGGATCTTTTCCAAAATCTGGATCTTTTCCAATATCTGGATCATTTCCAATGAGTCCCATCTTCTCATTATGTGAACAAAGTATTCAAGCTTCAGATTCAGTATTTGACCTACCCTTGAATTTTCTGAATTAATTTCTTTAGGTATTGACTGATTTGATCTTTTTGATGTCCAAGGTACTTTCAAAAGTCTTCTCCAGTGCTACAATTCAAAAGCATTGATTTTGTAGTGCTTGCTTTTCTCAATAGTTCACTTCTCAGTCATGCATTGCTATTGGAAAAAAACCATAGTTTAGACTATCAGATTTTTGTCAGCAAGGTGATACCTCTGCTATTAGTATGCTGTCCAGATTTGTCATGCTTTTCTTCCAAGGAGCAAACATCTTTTCATTTCATGGTTGCAGTTGCTGGCTGCAGTGATCTTTGAGCCCAAGAATATAAAATCTGACACTGCTTCCATTTCTTCTCCCTCTATTTCCCAGAATATGATGGGGTCTGTTGCCAAGATCTGATTTTTTTTTGAAGTTAAGCTTCAAGTCAGTTTTTAGATTCTTCTTTCACTCTCATCAAAAGGTTTAATTCTTCTTCATTTTCTGTCAGCAAAATAGCATTTTCTGCACATATTGAATTGTTGATATTTCTCCTGACAATTTTAATTCTGGTTTTTGATTTGTCCAGCTTGGTATTTTGAAAAATGTGCTCTGCATATAAATTAACTAAATAAGGTGGTAATATGCAGTCTGTCATACTCTTTTTCAGTTTTAAACCAATCTGCTATTCTAGAGAATACAAAGCATATTAAAATATCTACCAGGTATCTGCAAGCTTGCTGTTTTCTTAAATTCTAGAAGTCCCTTCAGGCACTGGATTGCTCTGGCAGGAGTTCAAGGCAAAGAGTACTGTAAACTCTCCCTGAGTTGAAAAAACAATGGAATGATAGTTCCTATAGGACAGTTGACTCACATTTTCCACAGTATAGATGTGGATATTTTGACAAGATCTTAATTTCTTTACACCAGAAGTTAGAATAGGAGGATCCAGTGAAAATTAGAACTGAGGAAGATCAGTGATTTGCCTGTCTCACTTCTTGTCAACACCCTTGGTACCAATTTCTGAAACTCATGGCGGGGTATGTGTGTGTATTTGAGGGATAAATGGGAGTGGAAAGGCAACAACAGGAATGACACTAAATTTTCTAACTCAGAAATTCAATCTTAATGATAATGGTAGAGGGGGGAAATTAGAAATTAGAAAGGGGAAGAGGCTGGGGAGACGACTCCTAAAGGCAAAATGATATGAAATGGAGAGATGAGAGCACTCCTAGATATTCTGAAACTGTTTCTGATCCTCTTACCACATAGAGAAGAGGAAGATTTTGACTGGCTGTGAAGAGAGAACTGGAGTGCATTTCAAAAGGCACTAGTAAGTGAGGGTATTGGAGTGAAACTGTTAAACCTATAGTAGTAACATTCTTGGATGCCAAGTTGGACTTTTAATTTATATTAAGCTTGCACCTACAAAAGCCAAATGATACAATTGCCTGATAGAATTCTGAAGGTACTTCAGTTTATGTCATCACTAAAGTAGTTAGCCAAGTAGAATGAAATAGTTAAGATAACTTGTGTCTACTTTCTTACAATGGTAGATAATAAAGATATTACTCTGGTACCTCAGAGATAATAATTCCATTGTATTTTGTTCAGGCAGGTCACACTAGGAATATAATGTTCAGGATTAGACCTGAAGGCCACTAATAAACTGGAAAAATGTTCCAAAGGCCAAACATGGTGGCGCAATCTCTGCCCTTAAGAGAGTTTTGAGATTGGTAGATAATTTGAATTCAGGGAGTTACAAGTTGCAGTAGGGCTAAAGCCAATTGAGTTTCTACAGTAATTCTGTCACTAACATGGTGAATAGGGAGTAGAAGGCCACTAAGCTGCCTAAGGAGGGGCGAAGAGTCCCCCTTCAAAAAAAGACAGAGAAGGTTAAAGCTTTGGTACTAATTACATTAGGATTGGGTCTGAGAGTAGCCTCTGAACTTTCAGTCTGGGTAATCTAGAGACCTAGTCTCAAAAGAGGAAGAAAAGGAGAAAGGAAGGAAAGAAGGAAAGAAGGAAGGAAGAAAGAAAGGAAAAAGGAAAGAAGAAGCTTTAGTTTATGCCATATGAGTCACTTGAAGGAAATGAGGATATACAACAAGAAGAAAAAAGAAATATCTAAGGAAGACATGATAGTTGCCTTCAATAATTTAAGGAGCTGTGATGTGGATGAGGAATTATATCTGTTCTACCTGATCCTAAAAAGTAGAGCTAGGACCACTGGTATAAAGAAAAACTTCCTAAGAATTACAATTATTCAAAAATTGAAATAGGCTGCCATGAGAATTCATGCATTCAAAGGTTTTCAAGCAGACTAAGATGACCGCTTGTGGATATATTATAGTGGGAATTTGCATTCAATTAGATCAGATACACTCCAAGGCCCCATCAGATCCTTTAGTTCTGATCCTGTGAAAAAGCTACTTTCACAGCTTACCCAGGCATCAATGGCCAATTCTGAATTTAACTATATCCTATTCTGAGGTTTTAAAAAAAATCAAACTAGTCTGACTTGAAACATGTAATTTCAGTCATATCCTACCACCATGAGACATAAAGAAAGAGGTTGATGGCCAGCTTGTAGGGTGAGGAGGCCAGGCCACGGGCAGTAACTGCATTTCACAATGCTTTAAAGTTTATGTAGCACTATGCTTCCAACAATCTTGTGAGGTGGATTGCACAAGCTTTAGCATCTCCATTTCACACTCAAGAAATTGAACTTCAGAGAATTTATTTAAGTGACTTGTCCAAGGTCCCATGACTAGAAAAGTATCAGAGATATTATTTAGTGTTGCATTTGAGAGTACTATTTTTTAGAGCCTTACCAAGTGTTTTGGACTAGGTTTTCTTGAGGCCCTGTATTACCCAGGTTAGGTTCTTTTTTCCTTAAAATGTGTTGACTTTGTCCTCAAGAATTAATTGGCCCAGATGAATAAAACTTGAGCACATGATGTGTCTTTTTAATTACTTAGTGGCAGAAGAGAGAACAGCCCATGAGGAATCAGAGACTTTCAGATTGGGCAGATGTCTTTCTGCCACGACACACCCTGCATGGTTGCTCATCTAGGTTTTTATAAAGATACCAAAGAGTGGATTGGGAAGGACATATGCCTGACGTAATTTTGTATTCTTGTTAACCATTCAATGACTAAAAACCCTCTTTTATACACTGTTCAATGATCTATGCATGTCTCATTGTGTTTCAAAATTGAAGGGATCTATGAATCCAGGACTTTTCTGATTTTGTTCAGTGCTCCATCCACTGTGCCACATTTTCTCTCCTGCTCATCTCATCTCTAATGCCATGTCTAGGATCATTCCCCTCATTGCACTGTCTGTTAGTATGAAGCAATCTAGTTTGCAGTTTGCAATTTGTTTTTTATTGCTATTAATCTTCTTCAAGGTCATTCATAAATACTTCATTGTGAAATACAATAACTTTTTTTTTTGCTGATTTTATTCTCCTTGATTTTCTCCTTGATTTAAACATTCTTACAATTAGTTATTAAGAAGCTTCTTGATGCAGGTGAAAGAGTATAAAAGCTGGCTTAAAGCTTCACATAAAAACATAACCAAAAAGCAGAAACCTCTAAGATCATGGAAATTGATCTCATCACTTTTTTGGAGGAAGAAGAAGTAGAAGCAGTGTCAGATTTTATATTCTTGGGCTGAATAATCACTGCAGATGGTAACTGCAACCATGAAGTGAAAAGGCACTTGCTCTTTGAAAAGAAAGCAAATCTGGACAGCATACTAAAAAGCAAAGATATCACCTTGCTGACAAAGATCTATCCAGTTAAAGCTATGGTTTTTCCAGTAGCAATGTATGGCTGTGAGAGGTGGACTATAAAGAAAGGTGAACCCCCTAGAATTGACACTTTTGAATTGTGCTATGGGAGAAGACTTTTGAGAATTCCTTGGACAGCAAGAAGGTCAAAACAGTCAATGATTAAATAAATTAATTCAGTCTATTCACTGGAAGGTCAAATACTGAAACTGAAGCATAACTAGTTTGTCCACATAATGAAAAGACAGAGCTCACTGGCAAATAGCCTGCTGATGACAAAGAATGAAGGCAAAAGAAGATGAGATGGAAAAATAGTGTCTTAGAAGCAATGGACATGGTCTTGTACAGAATCTGAGAGAGAGGGGAGGATAGAAGGACCTGCTATGGCCCACGTCAGGAAGAGCTGGACATGACTGAATAACAATAATAACAGTGACCAGTTGTAATTCAAGAGACAGCTAGCCTCTTGGCTAAGATAGATTGCTGAGCCTCGAGTCAGGAAGACCCATTTGAAATGCAGCTTCAGATACTTAGTAGTTGTGTGATTTTGGACTAACTACTTAACCTCTGTCTGTTTTAGTTTCCTCACCTTTAAAACTAGGATAATACAGTACCTACCTCCCAGGATAGTTGTGAGGATAAAGTGAGATAATCTATGTAAACTGTTTTGTAAAGTTCTATATAAATGATGGCTACTATTCATATTTTCATTTTCTTGAAATTAGTTTTTATTTTGTGTTTTATATGATTTGTGAGGATAAATGAGACAAGGCAACTAGGTGGCTCAGTGGATAGAGTATCAGGCCTGGAGTCAGAAAGACTCAAAGTGGGCCTCAGATACTTACTAGATGTGTAACCTGGGCAAGCCACTTAAGTTTGTTTACCTTAGTTTCCTCATCTATTAAGTGAGCTGGAGAAGTAAATGATATAGCACTACAGTAGCTTTGCCAAGAAAACCCTAAATGAGTTCACGAAGTCAGATATGACTGAAAAACAACTGAACAACAAAATGAGCTAATCTGTGTAAATTTTGTAAACCTTTAAGTACCATACAAATGCTAGCAATTATTAGTATTTTTACTCTCTTGAAATTAGTTTGTATTTATTTAACTGTATTGATGTATTATTCTTGTAAAATGCAAACATTGTGGCTTTCCTCATATGTGAAATATTTTTAAAGGATCTATTATGTATTCTGTTTTTTCATAGAAGATGTCATAGTTATTCTATTGAGTGGCTATATTGTGTAGTGGCCAGATTTCTGCTATCTTTTCTTATTCTGCTTCATCAGGAAAAGTAAACAGAATCATTAAAAGAGAATGAAATGCTTGGTCTTTGTTGAAAAATATATAGGAGCCTGTTAGATAGGTGATAGAATATAACAGTGCACATATTAGGTTAGAAGTGGAGTTTCAAACTTCACTGGTGACCCTGATGTGGTAAAGACAAAAGTGACAACAGAAAACCTTATGCTTATCATGCTTGACCATAACTTATTGCTGGCCTATATTCTGGAGGTGATACAAAGGCTTTCTTTATTCTTTTTGTTGCCAGAGAAAAAATAACTATGAAGAACTCTATGTCTTCTTTCTCTTATGCTTGACTGATAGAAAATTATGTTCAACTCAGGCAAGTTAACTTCACTCCATTGAATCAGCTCAAAGTATCCTCAACATCTATCCTTGTGAATATCTTTCTCCTTGGATGATCAAGCAAATATTTTGTCATCTGATGTGTTCCATTTTGTTCTGAAATAGAATATCAACTGCCAATGGATAGGCCTCTCTTTTTGTATTCTCAATGTTTATAGCATAGTGCCTGACAACATAGTATGTACTTAACAAATATTTATTGTTTGCTTTATTGATTGGTTTGAGTCAGGTCTATCCCAAAACAATTGGCATAATTGTGAATTATCTCCCCAAAGATAAATATGGGCAATACAGAGGAAGGTAAACTCAGATTGGCCTTCATACTTTTGGTAATATTTTAGGTGATTCTTTTAAAGATGGTGGTAGTTTACTGTGATGTGTCTCTAATTCTGGGAGATTAAAAAGTAATCAGCTTTTGGCTATTTAGCTAGGAAAGACTGATATAATATATGCTCTATAATCCTTAAGAATTTTTTCTTGAAAATATTGTGGTAAACTGTCTTTCACGAAGTATATAGCTGTGTTGTATAAAGGATTTATTAAAGCCTCTTTTTAGTTTTAGTAGAGGATTTTTTTATAATTCAATTTACTTTTTTTTTTTTTTTTTTGCTGAGGCAATTGGGGTTAAGTGACTTCCCCAAGATCACACAGCTAGGGAATGTTAAGTGTCTGAGACCAGATTTGAACTCAGGTCCTCCTGACTTCAGGGAAGGTGCTCCTTCCTTGCACCACCTAGCTGCCCACTTTTAAAGTGGCCAGAAGGGATTGAATTTTGAGGGATTTAAAGAGATTTTTCCCTCAATTGAAAAGGAAAAATTCAGAAGAATGAAATATGCTTTTCCCTTGTCTTAATATTGCTGATAGTTATCATAACCTAAGTGCCTCAGAAGAGGCCTATTAAAAGAAGGTCCTTCCTATATAAAGGAATTATATATGTGTATGAATGGGATAAAAAATAACTTTTGGTTTTTAATGACTTTTCAGAAGTGACAGTTTAACTGAACAAGCTGTTCTTAGCTGAATATGGATATAACTCCACTTATAAGATGGCATGAACTCAAATACCAAGGTCATGAAAACCAAGGCAGATTCCTGGAATTTTAGGATTGCCTAACAACTGGCATTGTTAGAGATTTTAAAAAAAAGGCATCTGGTTATCAGAATTGTGCCTTATGGGTGATTCTTAGGTGCAGGCTCTTGACTTCTAATTCCCCCACTCCTCAATCAGGCAACACAATAGATACAGCTCTGGGCCTGGAGTGAGAGAGATCTGAGTTCAAATAGAATCTCAGACCCTGAGCAAATGACTTAATGTTGTAATTTCCTAACCTATAAAGTGGGGATAATAATAGCCCCTTTCCTTGAGGGGTTGTTGTGAAGATCCAGTGACATAATGTGTGGGATGGGTGCTAGACCCCCTTCCCCAAATTAACATTTTCAGATAAAATGAGAAAGCATTTATTTAGTCCCTGCAGGGAGAGGCCCAAGCACACTTGAGAGACATCTCAGCTCCCAGCATGTGCTTGACCTGGCAAGCTGGAAATAGTAAAGCTGGTTAAATAGCAAAAACCCAAGTCTTTTCATTGGATGGACTAAAAAGGAAGTAATCATTATTGATCAATGGTCACCAATGTTGTCACTTCCTGTCACTTCCTGAAGGGACCTAAGGTCTGACCTTTCTTGTCCAAGGCCTTGAGATCATGTGACTTCCTGCAACCTGGGCCCCCAAAGACCTCTGGGAATAGGATCATGTGACTTAGGCCTAGGGTCTGACTTACTTCATCTCATAGACTTTTTGAGAAAACTTCGAGTCTCATTCAATAGTATTTATAAAGTACAGAGCCCTGAGCTTGGAGTCAGGGACAACCTGAATTCAAAGTCAGCCTCAGACACTCACAAGTCATTTAAGCTTATTTGTCATAGCAAATCACTCCAGTGTCTGCCAAGAAAACCTCTTATGGTGGATTTGGGTGGGCATAGATATGGCACCCTAGGAAGTAGTTGCAAGCTAGTAGGCAAAAACATCAGCTCCAATGGCAAGACAGTGGGAGTGCTCCCAGTTGCAGCAGAATAAGCAGGGCAGTGGGCAGTGGCAGCATCAGGACCGAAAACAAATGATTAACCCTTCCCTATACTTGCTGCCTATAAAATGCCTCCACGGGAAGTCTTTAGAGGACCAAAGAATGGCAAAGGTGAATATGTCTATTAGGTCCCCCCACTAGAAGAGGGTAGAACCTTACAGACCTGTAAGGGGGAAAGATTTGTTTTTCTTTCCTCCCACCCCAAAAAATTCTCTGGGAGAGAGAGGTCCAGGGTAGTGGACTAGGGAATATTGTTAGGGGTATGGGGTAATCCTGCCTGAGCTGAGACTAATCAACAAATCTTTGCTGCAGGCCCGGTGTTCCTGGTGCCATTCTTGCTCATAGTACCCCTCTCAATCCCATGCACAATTGAGAAGCTTCGACATTACCCACAGACATACCTGATTATTTTGATTTGGAGCTAGGTCTTTTCAAGTGTGTGGATGGTTCAAAGCCTGGGATTTCTGGTCTTTGTCTCTCCATGTTTAGTCATTCCTTTAGAGAGCTGTTACACTTGTTTTGATTTGTTTTTGCTCTGTGTGTGTCTTTAGGGCTACCTATATTAGGTTTCTTGAATACTGGAGGTCAAGTTTGACCACTAACAGTCCTAAACTAATTGAACTGGTAGACAATCCTCTAGGAAAGTAGTACCAGACTCAGATAGAAATGAAGGTCACTAAATCATGCGTTTGAGTCTCTTTGGTTAGCATATTGACTCAGAAAATCACATCTTAACTAAGTTCTATTGTAGTTTTTTTTTTATTTTGTTAAATATTTCTTAATTATATTTTAATCTGGTACTGTACCATCTCCGGTTTTTAACATCTCTGCTCTGGAAGACCTTAATGATCTTGCCACCAAAAGAGTGGGTAAAGTTTGATCAGGAGAAAGCCATCCTAACCCCCATCCAAATTGGGCTAGTCTTTCCTTGAAAAAGATTGAAGCCATCCTTGAGACTTGATTGGTTCAGCCCTCCTGACTCCAGACCTGACACTGTGCATTATGGCGCCACCTAGCTGCCCCATTTACAACATCTTTGGGCCGTTCTTCATGTGACAGGGCCTAATGGGGCCTTTGTCTTCAAAAGTTTCTAAGTAAGAGCAACTATGTTTTCCCCAAAATGTATAGAAGCATCAACAGCTAACCATAGCTGCCTAACCTTAGCATACTTTTGTCCAAATCCCTCAAATGGGCATTTAAATTCCCTTAGTTATGAAGAAGACGATTCTGAAGAACTTATGATGAAAAAAGTTATTCATCTCCAAAGAAGAAACTAATGTAATCTGAATGCAAATCAAAACATACTTTGTTTTTACTTTACTTTTAAAATTTGTTTTAGTTTTATTTTGTCTACATTTTCTTTTGCAATGTGGCAAATATGAACATATTTTTTGCATAACTGCAAATGTATAATCCTTATCAATTGCTTGCCTTCTCAAGGAGTAGAGAGAGGAAGGAGGAAATTTGGAATTCAAAATTTAAAAGAAAAGAATGTTAAAAATTGTTTTTACACATAATTAGAAAAATACAGAATGTACATTTGAAAAATAAAACAAAAAACTGTTCTAAATAGTTCTATAGCATCAGTAATGTTTTTGGCAAAGTTCAAGGACATCCAGGAGAACCATACCCTGGGCCCTTCAACTCCTGAACATTATGTCATCCTACTAAAATGATCAGCATGTTCAGAACAGTTAACAATGGCCCCTTGCACAGGCATTGCCCTGACTCATTCTTTCTAAAATGTTAACTTCCACTGCCTTGAATAGGCTCTATTCATATTTTAAACCTATTCAAGAGGATTACATTGTGGTGTTGTAGAAAGAGTATGCATTGGTCCAACAGTTAAGCAACTTGAATTCAAATCCTGGTCCTCCTAATTGCTAGCTGTGTGGTCCTGGGCAGCCATCTAGCTCAAGGGGCCAGATATATAGATTGGGAAGACTGGAGATTGGTCTGGATACAATGGGAGACTTTAGCCTTTTTAAATTAAGGTTTTTTAACAGGTTCTCAATTTGACTGAGAGGCCCCTGCAGTGATTAAGGCTAGGTAGCAATTGAGGCAAAGAATGATCTCTTTTATTGAGTCAAATAAAATTAAATAAAGAAACAAATCTGGGAGGGGAAGCCCCTCAGAATTTCTGGCACCTGAAACCAGATGGCTCTGGAGGGGCAAATGAGGCAGGTGACCTTGTACAGCCCCCCCTCACTTAGAGTGTCATAGCATCATCTCCCTGATGTCATGGTTCTCTTCTAGAATGAAGAACAGAATGAGCAGCCATTTCATTTTGGTGGTCCTGATATTCTTGGTTTGACAATGGAGATGATAGTAGCATTTAAATTTCTTACTTCACAAAGTTTTTGTAAGGAATGCACCTTGAAAATGAAATGCTTCATTTTATAGATGAGGAAACTGAGGACTGGAGATGCTAAGTGAATTGACCAGATTATTCAATCAGTACATATCAGTAAGAATTCATGCCAGGTCTCTCTTGCTTCAAAGTCTAAACTTTTCCCACTATACCATATGTTTCTATACTTATATTCTAGAAACTATTTGTGCTTTTGCCATTAGATTTCCTATCTTATCTTTCCTCTCTAAATTAAAAAAATAAATTAGATTAAATAATCAAATTGTTATGTCTAAGTTGAAAGGTCACAGGGGTGAATAGTTTATGCCTTATTGATCCAAGGGCCTTATTAGTGATACCATTCTAGTTTGTTTTCATCTGGATCCATCAGCATCAGGATTGAGGTAGAGGGCTTCAGTAAGGTGAAGGAGTAAAAGATGGGGAGAAGACTTCATTGTCAGAGATGAGATCAATTAACCATCATCAAATGGAAGAGTTCAGTAGATTCCTATATATATGTTCTATAGAATCTATTAGCAAAACAATATGCACCCTTTCCCCCCTCCCCTAACATTTTGCACATTTTCCCCAAAGTCTTTTAGATTGAAGTTTGGTTCTAGGCATGCAGTTAATTGAATTTTATGTATAAACACTATTAGGCTGAAAGCCTATAATCTGGGTCATATGGGAAAGTTGATATTTATAGCTTCTACCATTCCAATGGGCAATCTAAAATAGCAACAGAGACAGTGGAAACACAAAACAGCAGAGAAATTCTTCTTTATTCTACCTTTCTGATCATATGCCAACTCATCAAAGTTTGTGAGAGTTCAGGGACAGTGTTAAGGATGCAAAAAGAATAGAGCCCCAGTGAAATAATTTTAACCAAAGGACTCCAGGAAGCACTTGTACATTGCCTCAGGATGATGGACAGAGGACTAATTCTCTTACTGTCCTTTCTGAAAGAGGTCAATGATTCTTTCACAAAGCATGGAGGGTTTTATTTTAAATTTAGATTTAAAAGATCAACTTCAAATGTACAATATAAGGAATGAGTGGTTGATCTGGGAATTTTTAGTGGACCATAAGTACAATTTGAGTCATGCAAGAAAGCTCATGCAATTTTAACTTAGGAGAGCAAAGCATTCATGAATGAAGGCAATAATAGTCTTACTATAACTCTGCCTCATCCAGACCACACCTGGAATACTGTGTTGAGTTCTTGGCACTACATTTAAGGCTACCTAGAGTATCCAGAGAAAGGTCACTGGAACAGTGAATGGGGCTTCAAGTGCCATATGAAGACTATCAATCAATAAATATTTATTAAACATCTACTGTGTTAAGGCCCTATGGTAAGCTTAGTTGAAAGAACTGGAGATTTTTAGCCTGGATCAAAAAACCCTCAGGGGATAACACTGTAGTTGTCATCAAAGCAATGTTCCCCTTCACTGGACATCTTCAAGAAAAAGTCTAAGATGACTTCTTCACTACTCTGTAAAGGGATTTCTTTTTATGTAGTGATAAGACTTGATAGCCACTGAGGTCCCTTTATATCCTGAGATTTTGTGAGTCTGTGATCTTTAGTCCTCAAAGCATATGCTATTTAGTTATAATAGAAACTAAACTGGTAAATGTTTAACAATAATCCCTCCCCCCACTCTCCCTCCCTCCTCTCCCCATATACTGGATACCCTTTGAACTTTAATTGACATTATTACAATTTCCTCCTTCACTTTCTTAAGTCTAGATAGATAACAAAACTTTCAACCAAGCCCGAATTAGCAGTGTTATCTGATTTCTGATGTGTGAATGCTCACACTGAAAATTTAACAAGCACATTTGTGGTTATAATATTTATTCTCTAATGTTATTCCTTTTCTTCCCCCTTTTCCCTCTATGCTTGGATAGATTCTACAACTCACCTAGTAAAGTGTCAAGATGAAGGGTAGGGAGGAACAATTGTGTGCCTGAGACTGTGAAGGTAAGCAGCTGTCAAGTCTTTTTTTTTTTTCCTTTCTTTTTTCTTTTTCCAAAGCTTATTTAAGGATGTCAGGAAGCAGCCTCAGGGCTGATGTTAGTCATTTAAGAGCCTAGTGGTGCTAAGGGAAGGATCAGGAATGACCTTCACAAAGAAGTTTTAGGATAATACAAACTAACATTTATGTAATGCTTGCTATGTACCAGGCACTGTGCTAAGCACTTTGTAATTTTTATCTCATTTGATCTTAACAATTACCCAGGGAGTTAGGTATTACAGAGGCAGTCAAAGATTATATAGCTTACTCAGAATTACACAGCTGTGGTTGAATTTGAACTCAAAACTCTATCCACTTTGCCACTTGCCTGATTTTTAGCAAAGTGTTTACTAAAGCATCTCATTCTATTTCTATGAGGAAAAAATGAGAAAAAAATAGAAAAAGGTAGGCTAGATCATAGTAAAGTTAAGTACCAGTCAGAAATGGTTGAACGGCCACATCAAGGCCATTATTAATAGTTCAATGTCAAATTGGAAGGTCATTTTCAGGGAAGTCCCCGAGGGATCTATGCTTGGTCCTGTGCTTTTTAATAGTGCTACTGCTGCTGCTGTTTTCAAATTAATGACTTAGGTAAAGACATAAATTGTATGCTTATTGTATTTGCAGAGCTTGGAGGGATAACTAACATACTGGGTGGCAAATACCTTTTTAAATATGGTAAATAATACACTCTAGGGAAAGAAGAACCTTGGTACAGAATTTCTGTATCCTCATGAGATTTATTGAAAAAGATTATTTAGAGCCAACTGAGGTCTTAAGAGTGCTAAATATGAGGAATGATGAAAGATTTTTGATCTATTATCTCCATGAGAGTCTCCCTTCGTCCAGGCGGAAGATGCACCCATAGTGTGGTGGACATCACCTGTAATGGCTTTCCAGCTTCTCCCTTTTGCATGGAGAAGATGCTGTCTCCACTATGTTTTACCAACTTTGTTTCCCAGGTGATCTAAGGCAGTGAATGTTCAATAGGGAAGCAAAGGTATTAATTATTCCATTTAGTTTCAGATCTACACTCTGGAATATTTGAGCACTATAATTAGTTGAGAGGGGAAAGATGGAAGAAGGAAATGGGGAGAGACCCTGGCTGACTCAGTAAATTGATCAGAACTGTTTTCACAGAGATGGGGGGGGCTGCCTGAAGATCTTGGACTCTGTGAAATATTAATTTGTGAAATTTGCCAGAGTTCAGTGATTCAGTCACATGCACTGGTGATCATTTGGCCTCAAGACAAAACAAAGAACAAAGGTGGTGTTCAGTGTGGCCTGAATTTCTGATTTAACTCTTTACTACCTGTATCCACTCTCCAGATTTTAAAACATATTATAGATGCAATAAACAGGTTAACATTATCTCTTCAGTATTTTACACATAGAGTTATCTTACACCATTCTAAGAGATAAGAAATTGGGCATCTGGGTGATACCTAGATAAAATGCCAGACGAAGTCAGAAAGGCGCATCCTCCTGAGTTTTGAATCTGGCCTTAGACGTTTACTGGCTGGGTGATCCTGGGCATGTCACTTCACCAGGTTTGCCTCAGTTTCCCCATCTGTAAAATGAGCTAGAGAAAGAAATGACAACTCTAGTATCTTTGCCAAGAAAATGCCAAATGGACTCATGAAGAGTCTGTCATGATTGAAATGACTAAACAACAAAATTAGTATATGTTAGAATGAGTATTAATCTAACTGGTTCAGAACAATTAATTAATTAATCTAACTATGATATTCAGTTTTGGATGCCCTATTTGAGGAAAGATATTGGGCAACCAGAAAATGTATAGAGACAGACAAATAAGATGATGGATTCCATATGCAAAGAGAAGTTGTTGGGGCAGCTAGATGGTACAGTAAATAGAGCACTGGCCCTGGAGTCAGGAGCACCTGAGTTCAAATTTGACCTTAGACACTTCATACTTCCCAGCTCTGTGACCCTGAACAAGTTAGTTAACCCCAATTGTCTCGTAAAGAGATGGGGGGAGAGAGGGAGAGGAAGAACTGGTTGAAGGAACTGGAGTTATTTAGCCTGGAGAAGAGAAGACTTGGGAAGACATGATAATTGCCTTTAATAAACTGAAAGATTGAAAAAGGATTAAACTGCTTAGATTCAGAGGGAAGATCAAGGAATAATGGATAAAAGTATTAAGTTATGGGCGAAGATAATAAGCAAAGAAGCACTCATAAGGAGGTCTTTGGACAAAGCCTGGAATCTTTTAAATTTTATCTTCAAAAAACTTCCTTCCCCTCATCTCCCTTCTCTCATTGAGAAATCTAGATAAACAACATGGAAGTTCTTTTTCAGGTATGAGTTGGGCTAAGTCTCCACGGTTGTCCTTTCCAATTCTAAAATTCTGTGACTGGTGATTCTGAGAGTTTCTGTTCAGAGACTGAGTTAGGGGCTGTTTGTTAGGAGCAAATTTCACAAGAATGAGGAGTAATTGAGTAAGACATATGAGAAGGTCAACACCAAACCAAGCTGATGAACTCTTGTTATAAAATCCTGATCAAGAGGGATATGTTCAGGAGTCTGGGCCCTAGTGACACTCCACACAATGCAGTATAAACAAGTGCAGAATGCAGAGATGAGAACCTGTTGATCAGAATTGGCCATTGACTATTTTTTAAAATTAGGCATTTTCTAAACTTTTCCTGGGTTGTTTTGGGAGAGAATGCACCAGAGACATAGGTTGACCACACATGCAATAAGTATGACTATCAATAACAACTTTGTGACAAAGTATCCAAGATTTGAAGTCAAAGGAACTGGGCTTGAATTCTGATTATACCACCTAAACCTTATACCCAATTGTACATTTTAAACCCTGCTTTCAATTTGCTCACCTGAAACGAGGGGGCTAGACTAGATATCTTTAAATTTTTTTCAACTAAATCCTGTAATCCTTTTTCTTTGAAATCTTTCCCCACATACACTTGGGTTACCTTAAAAAGCAAAGGAATGGCTCTATCCCCAATACAAGTTTCTTATGTAGATTGAGATACTCAAATCCTAAAGTCAGTCTCAGTTTTCCTTCTTGGTTTTCTTCCTCCAATGTAATTTTTTTGGTTAAGCTTTTATTTCTCATTCTCTTTCCTCATAATTCAGTGAAGAAGAGCATATACAAAACACCTACTATTTTGTAAGGAAATATCCTAGGCACTGAAACAATTACCTCTGCCTCAAATGGTTGTAGTGTTTTCCCTCCTCACCTCCACAACCTGGCTTTCTTCAAGACTCAGCCAAAGCTTACCTTTCCCAGGAAGCCTTCTCTCTGAGATTACCTGCCATTTATATAATGTATATAATGACTTTTTTTTTTTTAAAAAAAAATGTTGTTTCCTTTGTTAAAATGTGAGTATCTTGAATTACAAATTGTGTTTTTCCTTTTCTTTATATTTAGTATTGTGTGGGATAAAAATACAACTCCCCATTCAAAATCATTACTCAGAGATCTCTCAAAGTGAAGATAAGAAGTTTATTTGAATCTCGGGAAATTCTGGTAGGTCATTCTCCTCCAGGACATGCCAAGGAGAGGAAGGAATGCCCCTACCCCCCTCTCACCTGAGCCCACACTTATAGAGAGAGAAAGGGAGGCCCACTCCCAGGACCTTCCAATCTCCAGAACAAAGCACTTCCCGCCCACTCAAGGCCCTCAGATATCAAGCAGACCTTTCTGCAAATCAGTAAATAGCAAATAGGTTCCAGTCAGCCTGGTCTGCCTTTGATATTCTAAAAAGTCACAATTTATCTTTTCCTGCAATAGGATTCCCAATGAAAAACACTACCAACCTCTCACAATCATTATTCTGAGAAGTCCTCAGTTTTCCATCTCACTCAGTATGTAGTACATAACTGGTGATTATTAAATGCTGATTTAGTGACAGAGGGAGATAACTGGAAAACAAGATTATTTCTTATCCTCAAAGAGTTTATAATCCAATAAAGAGAGAAGACATACCCAGGATTGCACCTAAGGAAGGTTTTGGATTTGCAACTGGAATAGTGAGCTATAAAAACTGAGTTAGGCTATGAACTTCATTCTCTTGCCCTTTCCAGAAACTGAAGTGATATTGGATAACTAGGGTTTAGGGGACTACCTCCACATATTGAGGGAAAACCATAAGTGGGGGTTGGAATCCTTGGCAAAGAGTCTAGAAACCCCAAACCTTCTTAAAATACTGGAAAATCCTGGGAGAGGAATGAAATGCAACATACCTGTCCTTCCAGACAGTGAGAGACCAGCTGGTAAGTGATACATTAGTAAAAAAAATAATCTATAATAGAGTTTGATAGGTTATTAAACAGACAGACAGATCTGTAAGTTGCTTTATTACTCACCCCCTTCCCATTCTTTGTATCAGCAGGGCTTTTCTGAGATTCATTCCCTTCTTGGGACATGATTTTTTTTTCTCAACAACTCCCTTTGCCCCTAGTTATGGAATGGTTTTCTTCCAAACCAGGCTGCATGGCAAATAGAGATTAATGGCAGAAGTTTGAGTCACTGCCAGCCAGCCAGCTAGCCCTTGTATTATTACTGACCCATTCTTGACCTAAAAAAATGCTCTAGTGGAGGTATTCTCTATCTGCCCTGGGAAGTTGTTAAATCTAAAAAATTTCTCTAGCCTACAATTCAGTGGTTTAAGTTCTCTTTTCTGTTCCCTCCCCCCCCACAATTGTCTTCTTACTAATATATTCAACTCATCATTCAGAGGAATGGTTAGCTATGTTTTTTTGGCATAAAGATTAAAGAAAAGACAAAAAAGAAATTTCTCAAGTTAGCCTGCCACTGAGAAATAGAAGGCTGCTTTCTCTTCTCAAGGATTCTCAGGGATTTAGAAACTGTTCATTGTGATCTGGAATAAGTTCCCTTACAAATAGAAAACCACCATCTCTGCTCTTAATCACTGTCTGCCTCCATGTTCTCTCCTGCTTTTGCTCAGTTATATTCTAAATACCTTCGATGGCTTCTGCTCCCAGCTTTCTTCAATCACCAGGCTAGAAAATACACACTGCTCCTTCCCTCCATTGCCAGCATCCCTTGTGTTTGCCTTTTCAGTTGGAAGCACCATGCCTCAAAAGTCAAAGGTTTAGGGAACTACCCCCTCCTGGTGAGAGACTCCACCTTCCCCCAAACCACCAAGAGCCAGAAGCAACTAAAGAATATAATGACTGTTCTTCATCCATTATCTGTAGTCCTCCTTCATTAATTCTCATCAACCTTTGGAAAAGGGAGTTAAGTGCTTAAGTACAAAAGTACATAGCAAGATTTATAAAATCCAGTATTAAGAGAGTTAAGGACTAATTTATTAAGGATAAAGAAGCTATTTCCAATAGTGAAGAACAAGGCCAATCAGATCCCTATCCTCTTCCTCTCTTTCTATCTCCTTCTCTTTCATATTCTCCTCTTTAAGATTAAACCCTCATTCTTTGCTTTATATACCCCGTTTCCTGCCTCTTGAAGACATTTGTTCCCATATAAATCTCTTTTTTCTTTAGTATTTTTAATCTCTTCCATTCAATTAGGCTCTTCCTATCTGTCATTCCCTGCCATCTCATTTTTCATCTGTTTATTCATGCAAATTTATTATTTTAAACATTCTTTTCTTTTTAGAGTTTAAATTCCTTTCCTCTCTCCTACCCATCCTCCATTCACCTAGAAAGCAAGCAAAATTATGTCAGTTATACACGTGAAATCACATAAAACATTTCCACATTAGCCATATCACCAAAAAAAAAAAAGGATAAAAAAAAGCAAGAAAATTACATTTCAATTTGCACCCAGAATTTATCAGGTTTCTATCTGGAGGAGAAAGTGCTTTTTCATTATAAGGTTTTTAAAATTGTCTTGGATCAAGTAGCCAAGTCTTTCACAGTTGACTATAATTACAACATTGTTGTCACTGTGCATAATGATTTCCTGGTCCTTTACATTTAGTTCAAGTAGATCTTGCCCCTCTGTTATTTCTATATCTATTTAGCCATTCCCCAAATGGTGAACATCCCCTCAATTTCCAATTTTTAACACTTCCAAAATATAAATATAATAAAAGTTTTTTATAAATAGGCTTTATTCCTTTTTATTTGATCTCTTTAGGACCTAGCAGTGATTGCTGGGTCAAAAGATATGCACAGTTTTACAATTCTTTGGGCACAATACCAAATTGTTCTCCAGAATTGTTGCATCAGTTTACAACCCCATCAACAATTCATTAGTATATGTATTTTCTCCCATCCCTCCAGCATTTGTCATTTCTGATAGGTATAAGGTGCTATCTCAGGAGTTTTTCTTTGTATATCTCTAATCATAGTAATTTAGAGCATTTTTTCATGTGAGTAAGGATAGCTTTGATTTCTTCTTCTGAAAACTTGTCATATCCTTTTACCATTTATCAATTGGGGAATGGCTCTTATTTTTATAAATTTGATTCAGTTTCTTAAGTAGTTGAGAAATGAAGCTTTTATCAGAGAAACCTGCTGCAAAAATTTTTGCTATTATTTCATTGTACCTTTTAGCAAAATGTAATTTCCCTGATTATCTTATTCAATTAGGTCAATTTTTGCTTTTGCTTTGTCTGAAATCATGATTGCCATCCCCTCTTTCCTTTAGCTGAAGCACAATAGATTCTGCTCTAGCATTTTAACTTTGTATGTGTCTTTCTGTTTCAAATATGTCTCTTGTAAACAATATATTATTGGGATCTGATTTTCAATCTATTCTGCTATCTGCTTTCATTTTATGGATGAGCTCATCCCATATACATTCATAGTTATTATTACTAATAGTGCATTTTCCTTCATCCTATCTCCTGTTTGTACTTCTCTCTCTTTTTATCTTGTTCTTCCTCAAAACACTTTTTTGCTCCTAACTACTGCTTCATCTACCTTTCCTTTTATCATCACACCCCAGCCTATCTCTTCCCCCTCCAGTGTAAAACTAACTTTTTAGTTGAGCTTTTGGGGTTTTCCAAGAACATCATGATACCATCTGCAAAAAGAGATAGTTTATCACCTCATTCCCTATTCAGATTCCTTCAATTTCTTTTTCTTCTCTTATTGCTATTGCTAGTATTTCCAATACAATATTGAATAATATTGGTGATAGTGGACATCTTTATTTTATACCTGAAATTACTGAAAAGGCCTCTAGTTGACTCTCATTACAAACAATGCTTGCTATGGCTTCAGATAAATGCTTTTATCAATTTAAGAAAAAAATCCATTTATACCAATGCTTTTAAGTATTTTTCATAGAAATGAATGTTGAACTTTATCAAACACTTTTCTGCATGTATTGATATAATTGTATGATGTTTTTACCTTTATTATTGATATAATCAATTATGTTAATAGTTTTTCTTATGTTAAATTATACCTGCATTCCTGTTAAAAATCCTACTTGATTCTGATGGACATGGCTCTCTTCAACAATGAAATACTTCAAACCAATTCTAATTGCTCAGTGAAGAAAGCCATATACTCCCAGAGAGAGGGATATGAAATGTAGACCACAATATAACATTTTCATGCTCTCTGTTGATGTTTGCTTGCATCGTGTTTCCTTTCTCAGATTTTTTTTCTTGTCGATAAAATTTTTCCTGCATAGCAAGATAAGTTTGGAAATATGCATACATATGTTCAATTTGTCAAGTATTTTAACATAATTAACATGTAGTGGACTTCCTGCCATCTAGGGGAGAAAAATTTGTAACAGAAAGCTTTGTGAGGGTCAATGTTGAAGAATTACCCATACATATATTTTGCAAATAAAAAGCTTTAATAAAAAAATTATTGAAAACTTTTGAAGTTTTTGTGCCCTAATAATAAATTGAATTTTCCTTAAAAAAATCCTACTTGAGATAATGTATATTCTTAGTAGTGTGTTGTTGTAACCTTTTATTTAGAGTTTTTGCATTCGTATTTGTTAAATAAAGCAATTAGTCTATAGTTTTCTTTTGCTGTTTTTACTTTCCTGGTTTAGGTATCTATCACATTTACTTCATAAAAGGGGTTTGGTAGAATCTCTTTTTTTACCTATTATTCCAAATAATTTATTTAATATTAGAATTAATTGATCTTTAAATGTTTGATAAAATTCAATTTTAAATCCATCTGGTCCTGGTGTTTTTCTTTTAAGAGGCTCATTTTTGGCTTGTTCTATTTCTTTTTATAAAATAGGTTTATGAAGATAGTCATATACATCCAGAGAGAGACCTGTGGGAACTGAGAGTGAACCACAACACAGCATTTTTACGCTTTCTGTGAATATTTCCATGCATTTTGTCTTCCTTCTTAGGTTGTTTTTTTCTTCTTCTCTTTCTAGATCTGATGTTTCTTGTGTAGTAAGGTAACTGTATAGATATGTATACATGTATTATATTTGTCATATAATTTATCCTATTTAGCATGTATTAGATTACCTGTCATCTAGGGGTGGGGGGTG